>JBAMCP010002579.1:0-11567 GCA_037075105.1 Lissocephala sabroskyi | reverse complement strand
TTGGGGGTTGGTGGTGTGGGTGGTGTGAACAGGGGGGGGGGGGGGAACCTCATAAAACCGCATGCAACCCACTACCCTACACTGGGCAGCCCGAGTAGCTGCAATAAAGAGAGCAATTAATTCGACTTCTTCTTCTTCGTTCTCTTTGCCTCGCCAGACGCAGCCGTGCGACTGGCCTGCTCTTTGATTGGCTCGCTCTTTTTTTTGGCCGCTTCGTTTCTCTTTGGCTGTGTGCAGTTTCAAGCGGCGCATACACACACATAGAAGAGGAAGAGCAGCGAGGGGGGAAATTCATTAAAAAAGGCGAAATTGGCGTAAGCAGTAAATGAAATTTTACTACTGCCTTCGTTTCTTATTTGCCTTGCTGCTGGCTTTTGTCACCTGTCTCGCTTGCGCTAATTGAATGGGCTGCGGTTGGCAATTTGTAACGGTGCTTGTTGGCATTCTTCTTTGCGCTGATCACGCCATTGCCGACCAGGGCTGCAAGCGACAGCCGAGCTGCATTTCGATACCTTCAATTACTCAAAGAATCGATAATTTGCCTTGAGACATTGTGAAGACGCCCTGGCTGCCTTTTGCCAACCCTCGCCCCGCTCAGCTGTTGCCGCAGCCTGGCTGGCCCAGTCAACGAACTTTTGCCTGGGCGGCTTTCAATTTGCCGGGCGACAAGGAGCACACCCGGCCCCCTGTGCCTGTGTGTGTGTTTGTTTGTTGTGTTTTTGTGAATGAAATTTTGTAATACGATGCTGCGGTGGCAGCGACGGCTGCTGTTGGGGTAGCTCACCCACATCTGCCAACTGCAGTTTATTGACTTGTGCGCAAATGTAAACACTGCCTGCCCCACCCCCTGGCTCTCTGTCTGCCGCCAGTGTGACCCTATTTATAGCCACAGTTATGCCTATTTATGTCCAGTGTGTGGGTGAGTGGCTGCCCAATTATGCAGATTTCTATTTTCGTGGCACATCTGGCGCACACGTTTCCCACAACCAGGCCCACTCACCTCTCCTTATTCTTTCTACTTGCAGGCCTTGCCCACCAGCCGCCTCAGGGAGCTCGGGAGTTGCCATCATCAAACCGCCAGTCTAAGCTTGCCCAGCGACCATGCATCGTTCACTGAAGCCGCACGCACCGACGGCACAAGCTAAGAAAGTCCAACCGCCAACAATTCCCGGTGATCCGCTCACCTCGCCTCTGGCCTCGCCCACCAGCCTACATTCCAGCCAACACCACCACTACCACCAGCAGCCGTTGATCCCCTTGTACCGCCTGAGCGGACCGTTGCGCCATCACCAGCAGCAGCAGCAGGACGATGGCATCGCCAGCATGAGCGGCAGCAGCATCGTCTCCTCGCCCTCTTTGGAAGAGGGCGGCTTCAATTTGCCACGCGAAACCAGCGTGGCCCTGCGCATAAAGGACGAGGCCAGCCCGGCCACTCCAGGCGGCGCTGGCAATCCCCCAGGCCTGCCCGGCAATGCCCCGGCCAAGCCTTCAGCCGCTGCCCCCAGCATTGTCCCCTGCCCGCCGGCCGTGTTCTGCGCCACGCTCCGCGAACCCTTGACCCACAAGGCGGCCGTCTACTACCACCAGCAGCTGGCCCTGCAGGAGGATCAGGGCATCGACCTGACCCAATCGCCGGGCCGTGACTCGCCTGGATCGTCTTCCGGTTCGGCTGGCTCCGGGTCGCGCCACTCCACGGCCAGCTTGGATTCCGGACGGGCTTCTTCGTATCTCACGGGCGTGTCCTCGTCTGGGGCTTCGATACGCGCGCCGCTGTCATCGCCGCGCTGCAGCTCTGTAAGTTCGTGTTCGATAGGCAGCGTCGATAGGCAGCGCAACGATGAGTTGATTATCGACTGGCTGCTGGAAATGAAGCACGAGGAGTACGCGCAGCTTTTCATTGCGGCTGGTTATGATTTGCCCACAATTGCCCGTATGACTCCCGAGGATCTCACCGCCATTGGCATCAAGAATCCGCATCATCGTGAGCGGATCAAGCAGCGCATCGATAAACTTCAAGTGCTCGATAATCTTCCTCATTTTGTGCCGGTAAGTTAAAGAACCCAAAACTCGTAACGCCACCGACGCGACGTCAGCGGTTTTTAATATAAAGAATTTTTGGTAGACGATGTAGGGGGGGGGGGGGGGGTTAATATATGCACATATGCTTATATAGCCAGTTTGGCATTCGGAGATTCATTAAGAAACCGAAAACAACAAACCCAGAAACGTGCAATTTTCTGTAGAGTCACCTGATCTCCGCAACTGCCCCTCGCCTCGCGTGGGTGACATCATCGCTCTCTCGCTCACTCCACTGCACCTGCTGACGGTGCAGGTACAGTCGGCCTGGCTGGGAGATTACAGAAATTCCACAGGCCGCGCTTAGGCCTCTGCCCACTCGAAATGCACTCGATTCATTCACATAATTCCGGCTTATGAGGCCCACGTTTCGGTTTTGGTGGCAACACCCACCCACTTGAGTGCTGCACAGTTGGACAAACGGGCAGTTATGCTGGTTAAAAAGCGGTGCAGTCGAATAGAGACCAACGGGTCGGCTAAACAGATAAAGAAGACAGAGAGAGAGAGGCAGTTGGACAGTTGGGCAGACGAAGACCGACTGCCAGAGGTAGAGAGAAAGATAAACAGATGGACAGTTGGGCAGACGAAGACCGACTGCTAGACGTTTGGAGAGGTAGAGAGAGAAAGAGGCAGTTGGACAGTTGGGCAGACGACTGCCAAACACTTTAAGACGTAGAGATAGGGAAAGAGAGTCAGCTGGACAGTTGGACAGAGGAAGACCGACTGCCAGACTCTTCGAGAGATAGAGAGAGGCAGTTGGACAGTTGGACAGTTGGGCAGACGACTGCCAGACACTTGGAGAGGTGGAGAGAAAGATAAACAGCTGGACAGTTGGGCAGACGAAGATTGTTTGCTAGACGGACGTATTGTTGACCAATTGGACAGTCGAACAGTTGCATTGACCGACAGTCGATCAGACAGACAGACGGGCAGACAGACTCGTTGAGTCTTCGATAAAAAGTGCATTCAATCATCGGGCGCCGCCCACCTCCTTTGCCACCTGCAAACGACGACGGCAGCGCGCCGCTTACCCAATCAATTTATCGGCTTTATCTTTCAACCGCATTCCGCTTACACACACACACACATGGACACCCGAAACTCCACGGTTAATTACTCGATTTTCAAAACTCACCAAAGAGGTCAACCTCGGTTTCGCCAGTCGAGGGAGAGAGCTTTACTTTTTGGTTTTAGCCGGATTTCTCCGCACCTGACCCCGGGTAACTGCCCCCTTGACCCTAAGCTTGCTCTGGATTTCGAAAGAGGGTTGTTTGTGGTGGCCTATGAATGCTCTTTTTCAAGAGTCAGAAGGAAAGCATTATCTCTTTTGAAACCATAAAGAAACTAAGGAACTTTTATTCCGGTGTTTAAAGAGCTTCCATAGAAACCTAAAGAGTCTTTAAACTTCGTTATGTTCCTTGAGGTTACTCTAAATTTCCGAATGACCTCAACTTTTCTGTCCACACAACTCAACTTCTGCCCTCTCGCTTGCTCCTAATTGAAAGTTTTGTACAAAACGCGCCATAATTACGGTTCTCTCCCCCCTCCCCCTCCCCCTCCCTCTCTTTAGGAGGTTCATTTGTAGTTCTTGTCGCCGTCATGCGGGGGGGTGGGGGGAAGGTCTATTTGTATAACGCGGCGTGACTGTTTTTCGCAAGTGGAGAGTCCGCTGTTTTTTTTTTTCTTATCTTTGTTGTTGTTTCTGTTGCCGTTCAACTTGACTTGGTTTATTTGTTTTAACGCTGAGATCACCCGCGGCACGCCCACCCCCCGCCCCTCAACTCTCCAAAAAAACAAAAATCCCCTACATCATCAGCGACTTTCTTCTCCCTCAGCGAATCGCAAACAGGAAATAAATTGGCATCCCCCACCCCCCGAAAAAAGATTGGAGACTAACAGAAAAAAACCGCAATGGCCACGAACAACGACCTTGAGGGTTCGGAACCGTCGAGTTCTGTCGGCGCAGAGCCGCTTGGTCGTTGCCACTTTAATTTGTATTGGAATTTCGTTGGCTTCGTTTTTTATTTTTTATCTTCTCTCCAAAGTGGCGGGAAACCTGTTTGCTGGGTTGCCGTGCTAATGACGGCGGTCCGATCGCGCTACCTGCTGACGGCGGCCGAGGAAATGCCAACTGGCCAAGTCGGGTCGAGTCGACGGCTTAAACGTCAAGTAGTTAAATAAATATAATTTTTTTTTTTGTGAAATATTTAACGAAATTATGCCGGCGCCAGTGGAAAATCTACGACTAATTGATCTGCGCTTGGAGATTCGGAATTTACAGTGGGTAGAAACCAATTCAAATGGGTTACTATTGTATTTGGGGAGTTTTAAGGTTTGGAGAGTTTTTTGGAGACTGGTAGGTTTGTGGAGAGTTTGGTTGGTTCATGGATTTGTGAGTTTGGGTGGGTTTTTATGGCTTGGATAGGTTTTTTTGGCTTTTGGAGTTCTGTAGAGATTACTAACAAGTAATCCGAAGACTTCTGTCTTGGCTTTCAGATCTTATTAAGCTATTTGAAGTTTGAGTAGACTTTGGAGAGTTATTTTTTGAGTGTTTTAAAGGCGTTGGAAGTCTTGTAAGCTTTGTAGAAACGGCTTGAAGATTGGAGAAGAGATATCTTTCGGGGCTTATCTTTTTAAGCCCATGGGGCTTTGTGTAGACTTTGGAGAGATCCATTTGTGAGAGTTTAATAGGCTTTGAAGGCCTATAAATCTTTGGAGAAATGGTTTAAATCTTGCAAAATAGACTACATCCATTTTGGAGAGTTCTAAGAATCTTAATTCCCTGAGAGATCGTAGAATTTATGGTTGCCCTTTTATCATTTGAATTTAAAACCAATTTCTCTCCTTCTCTTCAACTCTCCAAATTCTTCGACTCACAACATCCGACGCTAAAGATCTCATTACTGTCTTTTGGCACTCTATTAGCCGATCACACCCAAGTTTGTGGTTTCTATTTCCCCCCACCCCTTTTGCGCTGTTGATTCTGTTGTCGTTTTGGTCTCCAGCTTCTTGGGCTTGGCGGAGTCCGAAAGCAAAGCGGTTAATTAAATAGAAATCACCAGCAATTTAAACGAAAGATCATAAAAAAAACCCCGAGAAGAGCAGAAGAGCAGCCTCCAAATTATTAACACATCCAAAACGAAAAATGCTGACCAAAACGTCCAAGCCTCCCGGCTTCTGTTTAATGATCGACAAGTCAGTGATGAGCGGAGGGGGGTGGGGGGATACTTTGATGGGCTGGGGAAAAACTTGCTTGGGATTTTTCTATGCTCGATCGGCTGGTTGGTCGACTGTTTTGCTTTGACGCGATTTATGTCGTATCTTATCAATTACAACTGATTACACTGACGACGACGACGAGCAACTGAACAGACAGTTGGACAGACGGACAGTTGGGCAGACAGACAGTTGGGCAGATGAGCAGTTCCCGTGGTGGCGGATCCGTTACTTTGCCGCCAGTTGGCTCCTATCAGCGGGTTTTATTTTTTTGTAGGTTGAACTAGTTCATGGACAATTTGGGGAGGGGGAGGGGGAGGGGGAGGGTTTGAGTAGGGGATTTGGGGCTGCCCTCTTCATGGAGGCTTTGGCATTAATCAAATGCGATTAGCCTGCCCCACACAGAAACACACATGGACAGAATTCAAGTACAGTCTGCGGAGAGTCAAATGCTCTCGTTTTCTCTCCCCCTCCCCCTTCACCACTCCACCTCTTCTTCTCTCTATTTCTATCTGTAGACAACTTTTCTATTTGCCTGTTTTTTTTGCCCTCTTCTTTTGCCTTCTTTATCTACTCGACCGATTTTCTCCGCATCTCCGCAACTACACTTCTCCACTTCCTCTCTCCCCCCTTCCCCTTTCTTCCTCTCTCTCTCTATGTGTAGGTGGAGCAACTTTTCTATTTGCCCGCTCCTTTTGCCTTCTTTTTCTATTTAGTCGAAATTCTCCGCATCTCCGCAACTACACTTCTCCACTTCCGCTCTCTCTCTCTCTCTCTCTCTCCCCTCCCCCTTACTCTCTCTTTCTCTTTCTATCTTTAGGTGGAGGAAACTTTTCTATTTGCCTGTCTCTTTGGTCCCCTCCTTTTGCCTTCTTTTTCTACTTAGCCAAAATTCTCCGCATCTCCACTTTCTTCTCCTTCAAATCAGTCACTAACTTTTTCTCTCTCTCCTCTCCTTCGTCCTTTGCAGGGTTCCATTGAGGAGTGGCTGCAGTTGCTGCGCCTGGAGGAATACATTCAGCCGCTTTTGGAGCAGAACTACAAGACAGTGCGCGATGTGACCCAGGTGACCTGGGAGGATCTCGAGGACATAGGGATAGTGAAGCTGGGCCACCAGAAGAAGATCCTGCTGGCCATCAAGCGGGTGAAGGACATCATCAGCGGCAAGTGGAATCCCGGCGGCGCCTCGGCCTACCAACAACAGGTAAGACTCCTGGCCGTTATCCTTTTTCCAATTTTGATTTATTTTGATTTGCGTTTTTTGTTTGTTTTTGGTTTTTATGATTTGTTCGGGTCCTGCGAAGGAGACTCCCCGAAAACCCTGGCAATTCATTGTGCCCGTGCCCAGCACGCCGGCCTTTGTGCCGCCCACGCGCGTCTCCTGGGACGATGCCAAAATCTACGCATCCTCCGGGGGCGGCCCGGGGGGCGGGGTCGGCGGCCTGGGCAACGGCGACGCCTACTACTGCACCGGCAGCAACCACGAGTGCTGCGCCGGCAACGATGTGGTTCTCATCAAGGTGAGAACACCGACCGACCAACCGGGGGCATTTAAATGTCAGCCTGTGAACTTTGACCTTAACCGCGTTTGCTGTTTTTCTCCGCAGGTCCGCCAGCCGCGCGGCAAGAGCCTGGAATCGCTGGAGGACATCCACGACAACAGCACACGCAGCCATTTGACCTTTAGCCACTACACGACCACAGACTACGGCCACTTCGGTCCGCCCTCGCATGCGGCAGCCGCGGCGGCCGCCATGGCCGCTGCCAACCACCAGCAGCAGATCCTGCAGCAGCAGCAGGCAGCCGCCCGCATGCTAGGCAGCAATGCCGCGGCCCTGGCCTGGCGGCGATCCTACGATGACGGCGACATCACCCCCACCAACGAGGCCAACCGCGAGCTGCTGTACGAGGAGGGCGGCGGCACGCTGCCCCGCCAGCAGCGGGGAATCCTGCAGCGGGCGGTGCTCAACACGATGCCGCCGCTGGAGCATCACCACTACATGAATGCGGCTGCGGCCGCGGAGTACGTGGCCGCCAACTCCAGCAACGAGGGGGCCCTGGTGAGTCTGCTGTCTTGGAGTCTTTGTTGATCCTTTTGACTGACTTTTGTTTTTTTTAGCCTTTTTTGGGCGGCAGTCCGTTGACGGGCAAGAAAATTGCCCCCGAGCCGCCGCGCCGGCATTGCAGCATTCGCAATTCGCGCACTTTGAGCGGCGAAGTGGGCGCTGCTCCCAGCAGCAATCAGTCTGGCCAGGTGGCCTCCTCCACCGCCCAGCAGCCGCATCTGTTCTACTCGGCCCAGCACTGGCAGCAGCAGCAGGCGACCGCCGCCAATCACCAGCAGCAGCAGCCGATCTACGCCAACTACGCGACCATCCAGCAGACGACGGCGGAGATCCACTGCGAGAAGTACCACGACAATAAGTCGAACTCCAGCATCGATTCGATTGACACGATTCCGTTTGCCAACGAGAACACGGGAACCATCAAGCAGCGTCTGCTGAACCGCCAGGACGTGGGCGGCGGCGGTCATCATTTGCCTGGGGGCGGCGGTCATTTGCATTCCTCGAGCTCGAGCTCCAGTTCGTCCTCGACCAACACGATTGCCAACAACATTGCCCATTCGTTCCATTCGCTCAAATCTTCCACATCGCTGCACGACGCGGCCGCCGTCTGCCGCAGCGACAGCATGGGCAGCACGGCCAGCGGCGGGGCGCTGCACTTGCGCTCGCCCACCGCCCAGGAGGCTGAGTGTGCGGCGGCCCCGACGGCAGTGGCCAGCAGCCCGGAGTCGAGTGCGGCGGCTGTGGTGGGGCCGCCCAAGGTGTCGGTCAATGTGCTCAACGATATTGGCAATATGCTGGCCAATTTGACGGATGAATTGGATGCCATGTTGGAGGAGGAGAAGCGCGTGGGTCTCAACATCGACAGCGAGTGAGCGGGCAGCTTTCCTGGAGGAGGAGGAGGAGGTGTGGTCCCACCAACAACAGAAACCCCAGCAAGTTTCCTTAATTCCCTTTGCCCTGTTATCCTTGCCCCCGTCCCCGTAGAGTAGCTGAATTCTCTAAGTTTGATTTTGTATCCCCAGCCGGGCCACCTGGAGGGGAGCAGCGGTTGGCGTGGCAGAGAAGAAGAAGAAGAATCTGCCCAGGGTGGTTTCTAATGAATTTTGAAGTTTTCTTTTGAGTTTCATTGAGTTTTTGAAGAAAATTGTAAATTTTCTTTTCGAAGTTTTATATTTATTTGCGGTCGCATGGATCTGCCCGCCCCGTTCTGCTCTGGGTGCCCGGCGCGTTGGGTGTAATTGTTTTTTATCTTGTACTTTAATTTTTTTAAATGTATACATGTGAGGTGCGCATATATCAACTAGAAATCTGAAAACAAAAATCGGAATATGCATATATAGAATATATATATTACGAATAAAGGAAAATTTCATAGCAACCAAAAGTCTTTGAATTTCTGCAAACTACAGGAAAGCAAATTTCAAATTTACCCGCCCAAAGGCTTTCTCTATATTCCGCCAGGTGGCGCTGTCGGCATTCACAGAGTTGCTTGAAATATCAAAATGCATCCCTGTTTTGGCAACGCCTATTTGGCAACTAATTAAGCAGGAAAATTTATCTTAAATACTTAACAACAACCTTTAAATTTGTTTTTATTTTTTTTTGGTCAAAAACTGTTGAATTTGTGTAATAAATTTTAAAATTTGTGGTGTTCACACAAGCGACTGCCTGCTTGAAAGAAGAAGAAGCGCGGAACGAATGGACGCTAGTTGGAAGAAGAAGCAGAGACTGAACGGACGCGACTTGTTTCGAGGCGCACTGACAAAACGCGAAACAACAATAAATACAACAAATAATATGCATTAAAATTGTTCATTAGAAATCCAAAATTACGAGTGTAACAATAAAACAAACAAAACTGCGCGTGCAAAGAAGAAAATGCAAATTGCTTGAAAGTGAAAATTCGCTTGCCCTCCACCCCCAACCCCTCGCGAATAGTGTTTTGTTGCCCGTGTGTCTGTGTGTGTGTGTGAGTGTTGCCCAAAATGTCGTCGTCTAAAACTGAAGACAGCGAGCTGGACCCGCAAATTCAGGTGAGTTTTTCCCACAAAAATAATCAATTGCCCAACCGTCTCAGTCTCAGTTGGCCCCCTGCCAGTGCACGTGCAATGGACCCCACCCCGTGCGGGGCAGTGCCATCTACGGGAACCGCCGCCGTCCGTCCCCCCGTCTTCCTCTTTTAGCATCCCCGAGCGTTGCTACCTTGGCACGTTTAAATTTTTAAAATTGCCAGCTTGTGTGTGTGTGTGGGTTTGTTTTTGTTTGGCAAGCGACAGCCCCCGCCCCCTATGGAATGTGTGTGTGTGTGTTGGTGGCTTTTTTAATTACCCATTCCGCTCTTGCGGGGATGCCGTTAGTCGTTGGCTCTGTTTCAATGCACTTTTTACGTGTTCACGCTTTGCTGCGCTTTTTCGGCCGGGGGAGCGGCACGAAAAAAAAAAATCAATTTTATGCCGCCTTGTGTTTTTTTTTTTCTTAATTGAAACAAAATGTGAGCTTCCTGTTAAATATTCAAAGCGGCTGAGAAACAAGAACGACCGCTTGTCCTTGCGCATCCTTCCGCACGCACAACCCTCACAGGCAGGCAGGCTCACGCACACACGCAATGCGTTGAGGGTTTGCCCTGGTCGGGGATTCCGGGGAAGGACTGACCGCGTGTCCTTGTAGCCGGAGCTAAGTAATTGGATTGCGAAATTTCCGAGGAAAATTGGCCAAGGATTTTTCTCGTTTCATAGGAAATTCGTAGGAAAAAAATAAAGACCAATCGATTGGAAGATCGCCTGATCCCCCTCCCTAGGGCGGCTGGGGAATCCATCAGAACAACGAAGAGGAAGAAGAAGAATTTGCCAGGGCTGGGGAGACAAGCAGGTAGAAATTCTCTGCACAAAATTGGCAAGGCAGACAATCAAACCGGTTCCCCCCCCCATCCCTCGTCTAACGATCAACGCAAAATGAACGATTACCCAATCGGCCAAGCGGATGCTTCGGCTCGCCGAGTGCCGAAGTCGCTTTTATCGATGCCGATGCGTGTCATCATCACGATCATCATTATCGTCACGATCATGATGAGCATTCGCCACTTCCTCCTACGCAATTAGAAATAAAAGAGGGGGTGGGGGCAATGCGGAATGCGAAGTGAACCGATTTATCAATGGTGATTTTTATTTTTATAGTACACGCGTAATTTTGTCTGTCTGTCTGTTCGTTTGTCCAGCTGTCCGTCTTATCGACGTAGAAAAAGAGACGGAAATTATCAGAAGTTGACAATTTGTGACGTTTGTTTTTTTATAGTCGAGGAAGCAAATTGAAGTTGATAATTATTGAGGTTGAAAGAGTGTTGTTTTTAATTTGTTTTAAATAAATAAAATACTCAATATTTAAAATAATATTATTTCTAAAGTCAGGGTTGCTGTGACCTTCAGATTAAATATGATTTGATTTTTGGTTTGTCTTCTCAGACAAAAAGTTCCATTTTCTATATCTTAAAGTTCCCGAGCTCTTAATTACGATCGATAAAGAGAGTGTAAAAAAAGGCTAAAAATACCATTAACACTTCGGTGTTTTGATATTCGAAATATCTCTGGAGATCTTTAAGTTCCCGAGCTCTGGATTACGATCGTTAAAAAATGTTAAACAGTCTTTCAAAAGGATTCCAAAGATTAAAACTTCGTCTCTTGATTCCTTCACTGCTCCCTCTTCTTCTTCTAGATCTTTAATCGATCTACGTTTTCTGTATCCCTTGAGGTCTCCCACAGCTGCTTTGCCGTTTTCGCTGTTCTTTTGTGGATTTAACACTTTTTCATATTTAATTGTTTGCTTTATTCCCAGGGGGCTCCATTCTGCGTCATTAGGAAATTACGACTTATAATCGTTTATGGGATACAAACAGCCAAACCGATCGGTTCTCACATTTATCTCCAAAGACTTCTCACCTTGCAAATAGAACAATTAAGCGGGGACTACAGCGGGAAATGGGTTAAGGGGGTGGGGGAGCCAAGGTGCCATGTCAGGTGAGATTCATGAATCATTCAGATGAGTCAACCGAAACTAAAGCCGCGTGTCAAACTGATTAAAATACGAAACAAAAAAAATGTAAACAAGCTAAAAAGAAAGAAAGGAAAAAAAATATAACCTTGGCAGCGGTGGGATTCGAACCCACGCCTCCGAGGAGACTGGTGCCTTAAACCAGCGCCTTAGACCGCTCGGCCA
>JBAMCP010002578.1:0-11569 GCA_037075105.1 Lissocephala sabroskyi | reverse complement strand
TTTTAAAGTTGGTTAATAGCTACAATTTTGAAAATAGAGCAAAAGTTTGTATGGAAGAACGGCGGAGAATTTGAATATCTTTCGTTTGGTACCAAATTTCTTTAAATCCGTTGAAATAAAAACCGCTGCCTCGGCCGTGGGCGGCTGGTCGCACGCACATAAAAGTGCAAGGGGGAGGCAGTGAATGGGTAGAGACTGCCGCTGTGACGCGTTCTGAGTGTGGGGTGGGGGAATTTGTTGTTACTTCGCATACTGTGAGCGTGGCCCGATCACTTGCTAGATTTTAGTGATAAGCGAGTGAATAGCCCAGTCAAAGAAATATCTGAAGATGCTCGCCGTAGCTGTTTTAAACATTTAATTTGTTTCAAAATAGTGAATTTATTTTGATTCCAAGCCCCAGGTTCAGGGTATATCACAGTCGGGCTGGCTCGACTGTTACTTCCTTACTTGTTTTGGTTACAAATATATTGAATGTAGGACAACGGGATATAATCTGAATTTGTGTCCTAGAAGTCACTTGGCTACGAAGGTCTATAATGGTCCTTGTCTCATTGTCATTGTATTGCTTCTGCTTTATTTCTTTGGGAATGTGGGCGGGGATTATTATGTCTGCACGCGTTTTCAAAAGAGCAATTGAAACCCTTCAGAGACTTGTGGGTAGGGCTTTTATTGTTACCTTTGCCGAAGCACACTGCACTAGTTCTGTGATCCCATTTGTTTCCTGTTCAATTCCAATAGCCAACAAATAAAATAACTTTTTTCCCCCATTCATTTAGTGGGCTCTGTGATTTCGAACAATATTCAATCGGTTCATTCGTTATTGTCTCCTTTTGTATACCATTCAGTTACTTTCCAATGTCGTATTTAAGCAATCACTTTGCCAGACTTCAACACACACTTTGAAAAATGTTTCTGGCTGCATGTTCTATTAGTCTTAAATATTTATATATGACCCTGATAGATCATTCTATAATTAATAGATTTATATTTCTTAATTGGATAGACTCGGCATTAAGCAAACCAAACCAAATGCCAAGCTCTGTCAATAAATTTTATTTACATGAGTTAAGACCAAACAAGCTTTCTCGAATAGGTTGTTAAAAAACATGATATATATTGATTTGAAGGAGTCTGACGATCATTGTAAAATACTATCCGTAAAAGAAAAAAAACACTGCTAACTCGCAAATTCTCACAGCGAAATGTGCAGCCCACCATTATGACCACAATAGGTTCCCTCACAAAAGCGCTTTTCAAGCCATAATTAAAACCACGAAATGTGCAGTTTCTGCCTTTTGGTCCTCACGTGCCCATCGCTGATTCGAGAGACTGTACTTCAGTAAGGTTCAATTCCGAATTCAATTCCGTGTCGTACACACAAAGCAAGTAAGGAAGGAACAGTCGAGCTTGCCCGACTGTAATGTACCCGGTACTTAATTTTATTTTTTTTGCGGGTACTTTTACTATTTAGGGCTGCCACATTATCTATTGCTTATTTCATATGTGGCATTTCTGAAAACATGTGTCATTTCGGTAACTCGTGCATGAATAAACTTTAAATTTTGATTTCCCCCATTTTTATTAATCAACGACCATTTTTAAAATGTGGGCTGCAACTTTTTCAAGTTGGCAGGCTTTAGTAGTTGGCATCAGTTGTTTTTGTTTCTACCTTGTATGACAACTCTTGACATTTCGTGTGTATTGAAATATTGCCCACGACCCCTCCCCTTTCTTAACTACTATTGATCCAGATGGTCGTATGTAGTATCATTGAAATATAATAAAAACCAAGACTCTATTTTAGAAATTGTAGAGTCTATTTACATGTAACCAATTAGTGCCGAAGGGGGGGTGGCATCAAAAAAAAAAAATAATAATATTATAATATAAAAAAAAACAGTCTAAATCCTAAATTTGGTTGCTCTAGCTCTAACAGTCCCTGAGATCTTTTGTTTATATGGACAGACAGGCGGACATGGCTAGATGGATTTCTATTTTGATTCTAATCATAGTACGTAACTTTGGGGAGTCTACAACGTGTCCTTCTCTATGTTACAAACTTTCACACAAAAGTACAGGTTATAATAATAAAAAGTATAACCCATTGAGAGCGCACTTACTATACAGTTTAATGTTGCCGTCCATATCACCCCGAGGATTTTTGGCAACGCATTTATAATTGCCATAATCGCTGCTTTGTACGTTCGTTATTGTAAGTTGCATGGTTGCCTTATACGACGGATGGCCGGAAATGGTGGTCGTCCTGTAGGTGATAAAGTTTTGGTTAGCAAATAAAAGATTAAAATCTGCACTTCTTGAGAAACCAAATGAAAGGTCAGAATTTTTATGATGACGGCGTTCTAGGTCAGTGCCGCGAGCAATAGACAATTTCAGTAATCGTAAATCAAGGCCAAGGTGAATCTGCTTAACGGCAACGGCTCACGGTCTGACTAAGCGATTTGGGGATGGTCGCCCCATTCCCATTATACCATACTCACTTAAGGGTAATCAGAATGCGACATTTAAGCTGCGCATCCGAGAAATTCAACTCACGATGAAGAATGACAGGCTCAATGTAGATTCATAAGCAGTCCGAAGTGAAAAACAGCCGTCGGGGATAAGAGCCGCATACCTCGGTTGTTAGTTGATCTTGCCGCAGTGCCGAATCACTGAGCTCGTCATTTGCAACTCGCAAACCCAAAATCAACATGCTCTCAAAGCTAAGTCTTATAGCTTGGCTTCTGGGCTCTTTGACCTGGCGTACAACACCAACCAGCTGTCGAAAAACACAGGAGTCGCCCAATATGCAAGAGCTGCTGGCCGCCAACCTTCAGAGCTACATGGATGTTTCCGTACGACCATGCGAGAACTTTTATCAGTATGCATGTGGTCGCTGGCCGCATCAGCATATCGAAAACTTAGGCATTGGGGATACACTGAGTCTTCTTGATCATGAGATCAATCGTCGGATGGTCCATTTGCTGCAGCGTAATCCGAACACCACCAATAATAATAATGAAAAGATCGAGCCTGGTATTTTAAGAACACTTAGAGTCTACTATCGTGCCTGCAAAAAGGTTAAGCCCTATAATCTAAAAAAGTATTTACAGTTAGTTCAGCCTTGTCACGAATCAGGCTGGTACATTTTGGCCCGAAATGGTGGCCCCAACTGGAAACAGGAAAAGTTCACCTGGCTTATGGCTATCGCTAAGCTTCGCTTATACGGCCTCAATGGAGTCCTACTAAAAGAGGAGGTGCTGCCCCGTTGGGATGAATCTAGCAGCTATAGTATTTATTTAGATAAGCCAAATTTAGCTGAAACAGAACCAATGGGGGAAGGCTTTATGATCGAGCTCTTGCTGGATATAGGCCAGACTAAAAGATTAGCCAACGAGATAGCGCGATGTGTTGACGCTTTCGAACTTAAACTGCACCGCCTGCAAGAGCTAGAGGATGATGAAGGTCCAAAGGAGATGCAATTGGGCTATTTACAAGAATACCTTCCCCAGCTTCAATGGCTGGAGTATATGCGAGAACTGCATGGATCTAGTGTGAGCTTTGAATCTACTTTAATCATGCAGAATATTCCGTACATTAGAGCTTTATGTAAGTTGTTGGAGAGTCAGCCACCTGAGACCATTTGCAATTACATCATGCTGCGATTCCTATCCTATCTTAAACTGCAAGGTCCTGCTGAAATCTCGCGAACAGAATGTGTGGCTAGCCTAAGGCGAGCCATGCCTCTTGCCCTTAGCTGGATAATAGGGGACCAATTTTATGCTGAGCATGCAAAACTTGCAGATGCCACTGTGCAACGCATTTATAAAAAGCTAAAGCTTCGATTTGAACAGAAAATTCAAGAAAATCGCCTACATCTACAGCCCCCAATTATACTAGCCCTTCGCCGTAAACTGGATTCCATGCGATTGCAGGTCGGAAACTCACCTAGAAACTGCTCCTCGGAGTACTACGAGGCTTACTACAAGCCTGTAGAGCTAAGCGCCCACAATTTCTATACTAATCAATTGAGTCTGCTGCATTTGAACGTGAAGAAGACTTACGAGCTCCTTCATCCGCGTATGACGAACGAAAATTCTATTGGCTGTGATATAACTAACGCACCTTTCAATTCCAGCTACATTTTGGCCGATTGGAATGGGTCTTCATCTTCACCAATATACGTAAAGCCACGTAACCTTATCGTAGTTCCCTATAGCTTTCTTGAATTGCCTGTCTACCATTCCAATATGTCAAGCCTACAATTGTACGCCGTTCTAGGTTTCACGCTGGCCCACGAACTGCTGCACGGCTTCGATTCCTCGGGCATTGAGTATGATAGTGCTGGTAATATAATGGGACCAAGTGAAGAAATATCTGCAAGTCCCCGCTTTTTGCAGGGCCTACGTTGCATAAAGTACGAGCTAGCAACTGGTTCTCGGTCCCTCAATGAGAAGATAGCCGACTATGAGGGTATGCGTTTGGCGTTTGAGACCTTCTTTAGTGATTTAGGTGCTGCAAAACACATACAGGAAAACATCTTACTGCCCCAATTCAGCCAACGCAAAGAATTTTTTATAAGATTCGCACAGTTCTTTTGTGGAAAAGAACAACGGAGCTTAAGACCAAACTCCTATTTGTCGCACGCTATAGACGAGCTACGGGTGTTGCAGACATTGGCGAACTTTGAAGAATTCTCGCGCGAGTTTGGCTGCGAGCGTCGCACTAAAATGCAATCGAAACAACGATGCAAATTGTGGTGAATTTTAAGAACTATATTCTCTACCAATAAACTAACAAAATAAATACAGTACAGTTTTCTGAATAGTTGATTTTATTTTTAAATTTTTTATAAACAAAAAAATATTTATGATATCTCCCGTTACCTACGGTCCTAAAAGCTATTGTTATAGAAAAATCTGCTATCTGAATAATGCGAGAAATATAATGGAATAAATAATTAATTAATTAATAACCTATAATTGGATTTTTCACCTAAACGGAAGCTTTTTATTTAATATAATTTTCAAACCTTGAACTGTTTTTTAAATTTTAATCCCTTAATATAAGTGCGCTTAATATTTTTTTTTTCTTTTTCTTTCACCTTTTAACACTTAACTTAGCGCCATACACGACATTTTGAACGAGGATGCATAGCATCCCGATTTATACGACAGCCATAGGTTTGTGAGAAGGGAAGAAAATTATTTAGGGTTACCCTAAGCCTAACTTCGTCGGAATCATGATCCTCAAATTCTGCAGCTAAATTGCCGCAGAAAAACTGCGCGTAGTTAAGAAAAAATAGTTTTTTGATTGGTATAGAAGTAAAATGTAGGTGCTTGTTAGAAAAATTCGAATTGGGGCCAAAAAACGTTTCATAGGCCAAGCGGATCCCCGAAATATCGGCTAATCTCTCATTCACGTTGTCTGTCCCGTGTTTCTCTACACATTGAACTCCAAACTGAAAATACCGATTGTTTAAAATCTTTTCCACAGAAGCATCGGTAGATCCGAAAGCATTATACGAAATTCCTGTTAAATCAAAACCGTGAATAAGTTCATGAGAAAGTATAAAGCCTAGCAAACTGATCTTAAACACGTTATGACTTTCAAGACTAAATATTGGAATTTGTAACATTCCATAGGGCACAATTATCATATTTTGTCTCATCAAGTAGTACGGTGTAGAGCTCATGGCACTTGCACTATCCATATTTGAAAAGAAGAATTCGGCATTGCTCAGTGCTGGGTTTGTTAATTGATCTAAAGTTTTGCGTACTCGAAATTGGAGAACACATAGGTGATTAGATGCATAGTCCAGTTGATCACATTTTAAATCCCTGTAATAATCGGCGACAAGCTCCTTATAATTGACATTTCTGGGAATATTTCCAATATTTAGGCTCATACGCTGAACCTTATCTATTATCAGGTCTAATTGAGAATAGGGCAAGCGCAGGTGATTTTTTTTTACCATGGCAATAAATTGTGTACGTAGAGCTTCAAAGATCTCTGAGACTTCTTGAGAATAATGCTCTAATTCTGACTTTTCAAAACGAGTCTGCTGAAATAAATTTGTGGCCAGTTGCAAATTACGGCGTAAGTCCTGTACACAATCGATTTTTGTATTACTGGGCATGCTTTCGTCCCTCAAGTGAAGTACAAATCGAATCATAAGATAGGAAGCCAAGAGCTTAGGTTCCACAGATTTTAGATATTCATTTAGCTTTTTAAAGTATTTGGGATAACGCAATAATACTTCCAGATCATTTTGTAATGATTGGCCGAATACAATTCTAAAGAAATCAAACCAGTCAATTTCAGTAGTCTGCTGAAGTTCAGAAAAATGCATAAAGTTCTCATTGAGGTCTTCGTCGGAGTTCGCTAGGTATTGTAGCACTATATCCAGAGATATTAATTTTGAAATCAGTATCGAAATATTTTTTTTTCGAAATCCAAGTTCAATTAACAGAGCTTGTAAGACTTTTACACTTGGCAAACGATTTGTTTCATCAAGTTCCGGCGGTTCAAGGGTTAATATGTACTTTGTACTATTTAATTCATCTGGAATTATTGAAAAGCTCACCAATGCATTGGCTAAGCCAAACCGGTTCATTCGTGCAGTAGCTCGAACCCAGTTAAATTTGGTACTTGGCCAATTTACATTTACAGGATTAAATTGAGGTAATAGTGGCCAGGGAATATCATTATCAAGATTAGTAAGTTCAAGGTAATGTCGAAGTTCCCGAGTTCTTGGGCTTGCGAGTCTACAAATCCGATAGAAATTCACAACTTTTGCTTCTACATTATTTTTTTCTTCGCTTAATAGATTCTCAATTTTGTTAAGCAGAAACTTATTTTCACTGTAATCAATAAGGCCAAGAATCTCGGTATAATACTCTGAGTTATGATAGTCGGACCACTTCCCGCAAGCGTATTGAAAATAATCATCGCAAGCACTGACGCTTTCATTCATATAGCTCAGAATATTGGAAAGTAGTACGTGGTTCATTTTATTACTATTTTCCTCACTCATATCACCGCTAGCCAATTTAAATGCTACTATAACAATAAAACTCAATATATTCCTGGATCTCATGTCGTTTGTGAACATAATAAAACACCGTCGAGCTCACTGTTTTCCGCCAGACTAGCAGATCGACTTAAAATAATCATGTGTTCAAACTTGATTTTTTTAAATTGTACTTTTATTTGAAAAGTACACATAATGTCGGAGCAGATAGGAATCAAGGTATTTTGGGTCTCCTTATCTGCTAATTAAAGGTCAATAGCCGCTCGTATTGAAATCTACTCATGACTTGTTCCTAAACAAAGCAATAAATGAAAAATGAGAGAGATGAATTTATAATTTCAACTTTCAGCTATCCCATCTCTATTCTCAAACATGCAAGTGAACCAATTAACTAACTATATCAACCCAAAAGTCTGACCAGCCAAAAAATAATAATTTTTTTGTAAACTTTGTTTGTAAAAGTCTAACTGGTACCAGCGTGTTTAAAAATATTATTTAGATTATGTTTCGCCAAATAAACTTAATAAGCTCAGGCAATTGGAAATGAACAAACAGAAGATTGTTTTTAGATCTCTTGAATAATAATAATAAAATGTCCAGAGATTCTGAAAATATTAAAATAAAGCTAAATATCAAAAGCTAAAAGCTTCCTACTATAAGTATATATGTGTGAACAATTCGGCTGATGTCTTAAGATAGGATAGTTCACATTTCATTTTAAAGTCGCAATAGCTGCCCGCCGAGACAATTTTATTGTTTTCGTTTAAAATAAGTTTATCACATTCTGAACAAAGTGTGCTTTTGTGCTTTTGTCTTAATTGTGTCCGAAAATTTAAAACTTAATACCTGAAGTATTAAGTATCATTACAAAGTTGTATAAAATAAACGTTAAAATTATTATTTAAGGTGCAATGCCGCCAAAAATATCAAACCTCAACAACCAGTCAGCTCAGTCAGTCAAACAGCTCAGAAGTCGGAAAAACAAATCGCAGAAAGAAATGCATCGCAAAGACTCAGGATAGCAGAGAGTAGTGCACGCGAATCTTAGGAACAGCGTGATGAACCTAACAAAAATAAGACAATTGGCTCAGTGCGCAGCTATTCCTTATATATGCAACCACTAAAAGCCACAGCGAAACGTGGCAGGGTCTACTAGTACAATATAAAAAGTACGTGTCACTTCGTTGAAGTCAAATGAACTCCTGAACTAATAAACCGATTTTAGATATGATTTGCGCACCGTGTGCAATTCGGCCGATGTCTTAAGATAGGATAGCTTACATTTTATTTTAAAGTCGAAATAGCTGCCCGCTGAGCCAATTGTATTGTTTTCATTTAAAAGAAGTTGATCACATTTTGAACAAAGTGTGCTTTTGTCTTAATTATGTTGTGCCTGATATCAAAATGTGATAAATTTCTTTAAAACGAAAATAGTACAATTGGCTCAGCGGACAGCTACTCCTTATACATATATGCAACCACTAAAAGCCACAGCGAAACGTGGCAGGGTTACTATGTAGTATACTCGTACTATACAATGCACAGTATGCTATTGTCGAATAATACGAATACTATTTTCCTATTTGAGACTTAATAGAAATACTTACTTGTACTTAGTGGACTCGGTAATCATTTGATCATTCTCGCGTGTCCAGTAGTTCAAGGATGTTGGGTTTGCCTCGATAAAGCATTCCAAGGTAACATTGAATCCCATAGGAATCCCCACGAGCTGATGTGGTATCCAAACCATCGGGGAAACTGAAATTCTTTTGATTTTGTCTCTCCGATTTTTTTCTTTTTTTATTTACTTACAATCAACGCTAACCTTTATGCGCTTAGAGACACTGGGTGGCACTCCATTGGAGGCTATACAGAGATAAGCTCCCATGTGTAAGCGTGAAATACGCTCAAGTTCAAGTGAATCGGCTTCAAAATCACTTACTACAATCAATATTAATTAGTTAGATGCTCTTAAGCATTTTGTTTGAGTTTCACCTTCTATGGTTTTGTTAACAACTATTTTATGACCGTCATCACGTTTCCATTTAATGATCGGCTCAGGACTACCTTTCGCCTTACAGCGCAGGATCACATTGTCGCCTTCTCGTACAATAACATCACTAGAGGTTAGTGCATCGTCTATGTTTGGGGGAACTGGTAAAAAATAACCATAACAAAATTAGATTAGCAAAAACAAGTAGGAGCTGTAAGTCGAGCTATGATTTTTTACTGTACCTTCGTACATTGAATTTAATTTTTTTTTTTACGGATATTTTTAATATTTAGGGTTGCCGCATTAACTATTACTTCGTAAGTCGCAACTCTGAAAACACGTGTCATATCGGTGGCTCAGGCGCCAACAAATTTTAATTTGGATTTCCTCCATTATTATTACCCAACGGTAATTTTGAAAATGTTGGGTAGCCACTTTATCAAGTTGGCAGACATTTAGTAGTGAGCAACTGCTGGTTTTGTTCACCTGGCATTTCGAGTACATGTGTACTATTGACATTATACATATGTGTATCGCCAACGACCCCTCCCCGGTCATTACTTATTTCGCACAACTCTTTCATAGAAACCAAGACTCTTTTTGAACAATTGTAATGGCAATTTACATTTAATCAATTAGGGCGGAAAGGGGTCATGGCATCAGAAAAAAATAAACGTATCTGTTTACAGATATAACGAGTCCAAATCCCAAATTTTGTTGATCTCGGTCTCATAGTCTCTGAGATCTTTTTGTTTATACAGAGAGATAGACGGACAAAGGGACACGGCTAGATCGATTTCTCTTTTGATTCTAACTATATTGGAGGAAACTTTGGGGGGGCCTACGACATCTCTTTCCCTATGTTAAATATTTTCGCACCAAGCTATTATACCCTTATACCTGCAGGTACAGGTACATGGTATAGAAGGGTGGCGGAGAATACAAATAACTTTTGTTTGGTACCAAATTTGATTAAGTCCGTCAACAATTAACGGAGTGGGAGCAAAATAACCGCTGCCTCGTCCGCAGAGGGGGAGTCAGAGAATGGCTTGAGACTGGCAGCCATAGGAATTCTTATATAAGACGGCCGCCGTAGCTCTGTAAGTTTTAAGAATTTTATTTGTTCCAACAGAAAATAGTGAAACTATTATGCCCCAGGTACAGGGTATAACACAGTCGGGCTTGCTCGACTGTTAGTTTCTTATGAAATATGGGGTTACTTTAGATATTTTAGCTCCATCATTTTAGAAGATAAACTATAATTAAATCCTATACATACTTACACTTTTGTATTAGTTTCTTAACTTTTAAACTTGAACCCTTGCCCATTTTCCCGTACGTGCTCGACCCACCTATTTCCGAGACAAAAGTTTTTACTCATCTTTATCATCGCGTTGTCTCCTTCGTTGACCAAAAGTGCTATTTATAAGTGCTTGATGCGCCAAGTGTCAGTATGGGTGCGCCGGCTGTGCAACTTGACATATTAGTTTCTTTATTGATATTGACCAGCTGGCGGCAGGGCTAGGAAAGTTTTGGCCGACTGATGTTCGTTCCTTTTTCCAAAAATGTCGCATTTAATGAGATCGTGAGTGCCTAAAGTTTACCCAGCAGAACGCAAGCCCGCTTGTAGCGCATCAAAGATTTTAATTATGCCCTATGGATTTATCAAAAGTTCGTTGAAACTCCTGTGCCGCGTGGCTGTGTCCTTTATCTCCGCTTTTTATCTGCCTTTCCATGCGCAAAATTATTAAATTGTCCTCAAGAAAGTGGACTTACTCCAACCATTTTTTAGGGGTCTTTATGCAATTAATCTTTATATCCTAGAAACGAAAGAGACCCACATCCGGGCTAAGTTCGCGCTTAAGCTAATATAGTTAGTGGCCCTAAAATTCATTCCAGATGTTGTCCGATCGGAGAAATTTTTGGCCCATAAATAGTAAGTACTGACCCTTCTTATTATAAATAACATCGAATGAAACAAGAATTTAAAAAGTACAAAACGTTTTGAAATTTAATTAATCTTACGCTTTGTAAGCAGTTTTGGCGCCGTTATACCGCTATGTATCCTGAATTTCTTATTGTATTCGTTTTGCGTGCAAACTTTTTTTATTCTTTGATCTTCTAAAACCTTAAAAACTTATGCAAAATTTGTGTGCATGAAATAATATGAAAATGTTTATAAGCAGAGACCGGATTAAATGCATTTGCCTAATACATATGCGACAATATATATTGTATATGTAGCGATTCTTTTCTTCGAAGAATACATAATATATAAATATTCGCTTATGCGTTATGCGTAACTAATATGTGGTTCAAATTATTTGCAGCTTGGTACGGTATTTAAAAACTTTTTTTATACCCTGTACTGGAAGTACAAGGGTATAATGTGTTTGTGCGAAAATATGTAACATAGAGAAGGAGACGTCGTAGACCCCCCAAAGTTACCTCCAATATGCTTAGAATGAATAGAGAAATCGATCTAGCCGTGTCCGTCTGTCTGTCTGTCCGTCTGTCTGTCCGTCTGTCTGTCCGTCTGTCTGTCC
>JBAMCP010002577.1:0-11573 GCA_037075105.1 Lissocephala sabroskyi | reverse complement strand
CGATAGAGTCGATAGTACCATCAATAGACGTCGATACTATCGTGCGAAATTAAAAAATGTGTTTTTGAAGAATAGAAGTTTTTTTTTTGTGTATTGAACCCAAAAAGCCCGCCTTCTGAAATGCTTTTTCCGATTCAACGGACGTTGCGGAAGTTGAAGTATGAGTGCGAGTTATGGGGCAACGCCAGCAGCAGCAAAATAGACATAAACCAAAGAGCACAATCCAAAGTGCTTGGGACCATCTCAGGAGCGCCTTGGTATATCCGAAACGACAACATCCATAAGAACCTGGGGATAGCAGATCTGCAATAAAAATACAAGAAAAAACTATCAACCCACCCCAACCAGCTGGCGCGATCCGTCCCCCCTGGGAGAAGATCCAACAATAAAGGAAATGTAAAAAAAAAACAAAAAAAAAAACAACGGACGTTGCGAACCATTTTCCCTTGTTTTTTGACGGAGGATTTTTCCATTTTTCTATTTAACCTTTTTTTTTCTACTAAGGAGGCGCGAACGAATTTTGAGCCGGAAAATATCGGTTTTGCCACTATCGAACCTGTCCGCCGCTATCGATGGTTGCTCCATAGTGCCCAACCATAGAGTCGATAGTGCCATCCATAGTTCTCAACCTCTAATTCGCTTATTTAACTCTTCATTCTTGTTCGCAAATGAACTTTTCAAATTTGCGCGCCACAGCAGCCTTTTTTACCTGGCGCCCTCTAGCGTTAAAAGTTGTAAGCAATGACGCTCATTCCCAGCGCCTGCTAGCTGGCAGATGCGTGGCTCCTCCAATTTCCGAGTTTCTGCTTAACACAAACAAAGACCTAAAATACCGCAGATTTAAAGTTAGATATAAAAATACTGCATATTTTAGGTTTATGTTTCATTTTAGCGCAATTCATATTAAGCGCAAAAAATACATTTCGTTGCCTTGCCCCAATCAACTTGACTCGCGACTTCAAAACGGAGGCGAAAAAAAACGGCAAAGAAAAAAATATAGTCCCAAACAATTTAATTATTATTTATTTATTACTTATAATAGTTAAGATAATAATAAATGTATAGAAACAACAAGTATTTTGGATTAATTTGACTTTTTAAATCCGTTTAATGCGGCATCAAATTATTTTTTTCTCTGCAATGAACCAGCGCTTGGGTTTGACAAAATGCCTCTAAAAAAATAGAAATATTTAGTAAAATTAGGATTAATGAAAATAATTTAGTAAATCGAAACAAATTTATTGAAAACAAAAAAACAAAACTATGATTTTTAAGTGTTTTCTATTTTTTAAGCCCTTTTGAAATTGTCCGCATTAATCAAGCGAAGCTGGCAAGAGACAGGGAGAAATTAACCTTTAAAATTAGAAACGGCTTAAAAATTTAAATTTTATTAACTCTATTAGATAAATTAAAGAACATATTTTTGTTATTTAACAAAACAATTGAACATTTTCGGCGTTTTCTATTTTTTAAGAGCTTTTTAATTAAGCCGTCTGCATTGCACCGAACCCATCGTTGCCCATGGCCCAGGGCAAACCTTAAAAATTGAAAGCAAAAGAGCTAAAAATATAACCAACTAATAACTAACTAACTTAAATAAATATATATTTTATTTTTTTTATAAACATACAAAATAACTTTGCTTTTTGTAAAAAAATAAATAATAAAAAGAAAAAATTAATTCAATGGCCGTTTTAATATATTTCCAATTTTAAACAATTCTTCCCTTAAAACATTTTTACTGCTAAAATAAATATAACCATTCTAGTAAAAACAATATTTAATGTTCTTTTATTTGATTAAAAAACTAAAATCCTTAAAACACAGCAAGATCCTTTGCAATGAGAAGAGCAAGCAAATTCCGCAGTCACTTAATTGTACAAGGGAAATGCGAAGGCCGCCGCGGACCGCCGCCTGCTGTGCTGGGCTTTTTCGTATTAAATTAAATAAAACTAAATATCGCAATAACTCGCTCAAACATCCGAATCCACTTGATATCCTGAATATCTTGAAGGATAAAATAGGGATATTGAGTTTACTTAAGGAATCTTTCCGTTTTATTGCCTGCAGTCAGTGCCTTTGGTCCGGGCGCTTGGACTAAATTCGGCGGCCGGTTTCCGCATGGAGAGGCAAACTTTGAGGTGGCCTAAAAAATCGAAATCTTTATATTTTATAGATTTTTTTGATTTGGACAAACAAAAAATTAATTAAATAATGTTATTAAATAAGTTAAGGCTTAATTATTAATCGTTTAATGGAAAAAATATTAAATTTAAAAAAGAATTTACTGTTTGCCAACGGCATTGTTTCACTTTAAAGGCGAATAACAAATCAACCCCACCAGCTATCGAGTTAATTAAAAATTTTTATTATTTTGTCAAGCATAAGAAACATTCTTTATTTATTGTTTATTCGATATTCCACGCGAGTATATTTTTAAAACGCAAAATACTTCACCCATCGCCACAAAGCGCGCCGACCAAATCGACCGGCGCTGCCGTCATTCGCTTTGCGCCGTTCTATGCGATTCTCAAAATTTCGACTAACCCCGACACACAGCGTGGGTCAGGCAAAAGTGTTCTCTGATTTCCAAGTGAATTTTTAAAGTGAATTAAAAAGTGAAAATGTCTGATTCCGTTGTGGCTCCGTCAACCGCATCCCCAGTGGCTGCTGCCCCTGCTGCCGCCGAGAAGAAAGTGGCCACCAAGAAGGCCAAGGCAGCGGCAGCCGGCAGCAAAGCCAAGAAGCCAGCGGCCGCCGCCACCCATCCGCCCACCCAGCAAATGGTCGACGCCTCCATCAAGAGCCTGAAGGAACGCGGCGGCTCCTCCCTGCTGGCCATCAAGAAGTACATCAGCGCCACCTACAAGTGCGACGCCCAGAAGTTGGCTCCCTTCATCAAGAAGTACTTGAAGACGGCCGTGGCCAGCGGCAAGCTCATCCAAACCAAGGGCAAGGGAGCCTCCGGCTCCTTCAAGCTCTCCACTGCCGCCAACAAAGAGCCCAAGGCCAAGGTGGCCGCCGCCAAGCCCGCCCTCAAGAAGAAGCCAGCGGCCGCCGCGGGCGCCAAGAAGGCCGCCGCCGGAGCCAAGCCCAAGAAGGCCGTGGCCTCCGCTGCCAAGAAGACCGCCGAGAAGAAGGCCGTCAAGGCCAAGGCCAAGGATGCCAAGAAGACCGGCACAGTGAAAGCCAAGCCCACCACTGCGGCCAAGGCCAAGGCGTCCAGTGCCACCAAACCCAAGACGCCCAAGGCGAAGACCACCGCCAGCGCCAAGCCCAAGCCGAAGAAGGCTGTGGCCGCCAAGAAGCCCGCAGCTGCTGCCGCCAAGAAGCCCAAGGCAGCCAAGAAGTAATTTGTGTTCCCACGCACAAGCGACCAAGATCGCAAATTGAACACAGCCCTTTTCAGGGCTACAAAATCATCTCCAAAAGAGAAAATTGATTTTCACAACAACGAATAGTGGAAAGGGGAAGTGAGGGGTAAAAATAGGTTCGTTTGAAAAGTACAGTTGCTTCGGGGTGAGCGTGGCCAACGAGTGAGTGAGCGAGAGAGGGAGAAAGTTTATCATGAAACCCGAAAGAGCGTAGAGGTTTTTTTTTTGTATTTTCATAGTCGAGATCGGTATACTGAAGTTAGACTTCTTTATATTAATTTACAATAGATTAATTTACAACGAGGGATGCTAAGATTCTCTGCCGCCCTGGGAGGCAGACTGCCAACTCGATGGGCGTCCTGTCTTCCTCTTCCTTCTTCTTTATTTTATTTCCAAAATGGCGTCGTTTGTATGAAAATTTCTAGCTTCTTTGGGAATGGAATTTGTGGCCCTTAAAAGGGCATTTTTTTTGTTTTGTTTTTTTAATTTCTTATATTGTAGATTTGTTGATGAATTTACTTGGAGCTGGTGTATTTGGTAACGGCTTTGGTGCCCTCACTGACCGCATGCTTGGCCAGTTCGCCAGGCAGCAACAGACGCACGGCCGTCTGGATCTCCCGGCTGGTGATCGTCGACCGTTTGTTGTAGTGCGACAAACGGGAGGCCTCGGCCGCAATGCGCTCGAAAATATCATTGACGAAGCTGTTCATGATGCTCATGGCCTTGGAGGAGATGCCAGTGTCGGGGTGGACTTGCTTCAGGACCTTGTAAATGTAGATGGCATAGCTCTCCTTGCGCTTGCGCTTCTTCTTCTTGTCCGACTTGGCGATGTTTTTCTGGGCCTTGCCCGCTTTCTTCGCTGCTTTTCCGCTCGTCTTGGGTGGCATTTTTTTAATTTGGTTCACTTTTCTCAGGCACAACAACCGCAACGACTTTTATGCTCTCGTTTGGGTGAAACCTTCGAGTTTTGTAACTCGAAGACCTCGCAGTGTTTTTAGTGCGTCTGAAAAACCAATTATAAATGCCAACAGACAAAAAAACAAATGGAAAATATCGAATTACGTTGTTTCTTAATTCCGCAAGCGCAAATGGCCGTCGATGGCGTCGCTTTTCTACAGGGTGTACAGTCCTGCGTAATATCCTAGGCGTTCCTACTGCGCAGTACGGAATGCCAAAACGTCATAAAATATTTTAACTCAATTGGCATTTTTATAATTCAAAAAAGGAAAGAGAAATAATTGAGAAAGCAGGCGTGGCATTCAGGGAATATTGGTCCCACATTATATAAATGGAATTACTTTCCAGCCACTGACGACGCTACCTTCGAGGTACAGTTGCCTCGCCAAAGGCATTTAAAAATATTACTGCCCTTTCCACAAGATTGCAAGATATTGTGAAATTAATTTCAGCCCCTCGGCAACCCGAAAAAAGGGAAGAAAAAATTCTACGCATTTGCTGAAAAAACTGTACTTTTATTTTCAATACGAACAACGCAATTGGTAACTGCGCATTTTTCTTGCTAAACGAAATGAAATTAAAATCTCTTAAAAAGAAGTATTTGGGGGTCCTGAAAAGGACCGATTGTTTTTGTTGGCAACTGTACAGCTTAACCTCCGAAACCGTAGAGGGTGCGTCCCTGTCTCTTCAAAGCGTAGACCACATCCATGGCCGTCACCGTCTTCCTCTTGGCGTGCTCAGTGTAGGTGACCGCGTCACGGATCACGTTTTCCAGGAAAACCTTCAGCACGCCGCGCGTCTCCTCGTAGATGAGGCCAGAAATGCGCTTGACGCCGCCACGGCGGGCCAGACGGCGGATGGCCGGCTTGGTGATGCCCTGGATGTTGTCACGCAAGACTTTACGATGGCGTTTGGCGCCACCTTTGCCCAAGCCTTTGCCACCTTTACCACGGCCAGTCATTTTTTTCTATTAAAATTTCACTTTACACACTGCGAGAAACGAACACTGAATGATTCACTGAAGGCCGCGGCGCCTCTATTTATTCAAAATCCGGCGCTTGCACGAGCAGCAAAGAAATATCTTGCCGTCTCTTTCTGATTCAACCACCACGCCGACAAAAACGCGCGCAATATTCTCCGTCTCTTTTCAACGACGCGCTGCTGCCTATATAAGTGGTGGTTTCGGCCTGCCAGAGGCATCATTTTCTGTGTTGAATTCGTCGTGTGAAGAAGTGAAAACTCAAGAAGAAAAAATTAAAAATGGCTCGTACTAAGCAGACTGCCCGTAAATCGACTGGTGGAAAGGCTCCCCGCAAGCAGCTGGCCACCAAGGCCGCTCGCAAGAGCGCTCCGGCCACTGGCGGCGTCAAGAAGCCCCATCGCTATCGCCCTGGTACAGTTGCCCTGCGTGAGATCCGTCGCTACCAGAAGAGCACTGAGTTGCTGATCCGCAAGCTGCCCTTCCAGCGCTTGGTGCGTGAGATTGCCCAGGACTTCAAGACCGATCTGCGCTTCCAGAGCTCGGCTGTTATGGCTCTGCAGGAGGCCAGTGAAGCCTACTTGGTTGGCCTGTTCGAGGACACCAACTTGTGCGCCATCCATGCCAAGCGCGTGACCATTATGCCCAAAGACATCCAGTTGGCCAGACGTATCCGTGGCGAGCGTGCTTAAATTGCATTAATTGCCCTATTTGACAAACCCAATCGGTCCTTTTCAGGACCAAAAATATTTTTCCAATGAGATTTTTAATTTCTTTTGATAGCTAGTCGTAAAATTTAGGTACATTATGGCATTTTTTTCGCCTCAAAGAAGCGACGCCATGCATAAAAAGCGGCAACTGTACAATTGATGTGCCAGTTTCAGTGTGACCAGTCAAGTTTAAGGTTACACGGTCACACTTTCGATCGTCACGCACCCGATTGCTTTAATATGCTAGCAAATTATTATTGAATTTAATAAGAGAGACAAACTAGGCGTATTTTAATTATTATTATTTATTTAAAACTTTATTTATTTATTAAAAACTTACAACCAAATTCCATTTCTTGAATTACCACTGTGAACGCCGCACTCAAATACCAAATGCCTTCTCAATTTGGTTTTCCTATTCTGGCCGTTTGCAAGGGTGTGGCATCTAAAGGCAAGAAGGCCCTAGCAACAAAAATGATTTTCTCTATTAATTTCCCGCGTAAAACAAAAATAATTATAAATATTCTGAGGTTTTGCCAAATGTGGGATCTATTTTTGCCGCCAATTCCCCTTACGCTGAGCGAACTGCCAACTCGACCAGCAGCTTCCAGAGCTGTCGCAGTTACTGTCGTAGAGTTAAAGAGAAAGTTGTGTTCATTTAAAAATAAACAGAAATCTTTAACAATTAAGGCTAATTAAATATGTTTAAAGAATTATAAACACGAGTGTATGAGAGAGGAGAGCGAGGAAAAAAAATTAACCTTGCGTAATACGGCAACTCCGCGAGGTGACAACACTGCATTTCGGCAACAGTTATTATAAATTCTTGTTAATTTTGTGCTCGCGTTACTCGCAACACCACCGCGTTAATTATTTATTTTTATACAATTTTAATTAATGTTATTAATTGCGTGATTGTGTCCAAATTAATGATAAATGAAAAACAAAACGAAATAATGGCAGCCCTGGTGACCGCAGTCGGTGTTGGTGTGCGTGCATTTGTGTGAATTTGTGGGTGGAAGTGGAAGCCGCCGCAGCGCCCCAGAAAGAGCAACCCAAGATGCTGGGGTATACAAATTAATTTGGAAACTTACGCACACACACCCCCCGCAACACACACCAGGTGGCAGTGGCAGTGGCAGCTGAACCCGAACAGCGCGTGTGCCGGTAATTTTCATTTCTGTTTCTGTTTATTCAAAAACCGCTCTCCGTTTTTGCCACACCAGCACCGCCGCCACCAGCCGCGGCCGCAGCACTCATAACAAACCAACAACAACAACGCGCTCCCTATTCTTGGCAGGAATATTTATGCTTTTGTAAACAACCAAAAAAATTACACAAAAGTGTAATAACAAAATTCATTCTGGTGTACACAGAATCGCCACATCAGCCTCTCTGGCCATAAAAGTGCAATACGTGACCCAAAAAAATGGCCACAGTCTCCAGCAGCGAGCCAGTCGTGGCCGAGCAGCTGAAGCACCGCCAGCCCAACGGCACGACGCCTCTATTGGTGGCGGCCAACGGCAAATCCCCAGCCACTGACCAGGAATCCTCGGCAGAGCGGACGTCGGGAACTTTCATGAAACTGAAAACATATTTACTTGCCCTGCGGCCGTGGTCGCTGTCGGCCAGCCTGGTGCCGACTCTGCTCGGCTCGGCCTTGGCCTACCGCTCGCAGTGGGCCTCCGAGTTCTCCATGTTTACATTCATACTCACCGCCTTCACGGTGGTCACGGTGCACTGCGCCGGCAATGTGGTGAACACATACTTCGACTTCATCAAGGGCATCGACAAACAAAAGGCTGACGATCGCACTCTCGTCGATCACATACTCACCAAGGACGAGGTAAGCTCCAACGACTCTCCCTCCACCCTCTCAGAATTCTCATAGATTCTCTCCTTCAGGTGGTTTCATTGGGTGCAATTTTATACATGGCCGGCTGCGGGGGCTTCGTCCTGCTGGCCGTCATCAGCCCGGCCAAAATGGAGCATCTAGCTTTAATCTACTTTGGCGGCCTCTCCTCGAGTTTCCTCTACACTGGCGGCATTGGCTTCAAGTACATAGCCTTGGGCGATCTGGTGATCCTGGTGCTGTTCGGGCCGATCTCCGTGCTCTTTGCCTTCATGTCGCAAACCGGCCACGTCGACTGGTCCACGATGGGCTATGCCATCCCCCTGGCCCTCAACACCGAGGCCATTCTGCACAGCAACAACACCCGCGACGCCGAGAGCGACAGCAAGGCCGGCATCGTCACCCTGGCCATCCTCATAGGCCGCACATCCTCCCATGTCCTCTACGCTATGCTCCTCTTCATGCCTTACTCGCTGTTCTTTATCTTTGGCTTGAAGTACTCGCTGTGGTTTCTGCTGCCGCTGATCACTTTGCCGCAGGCCTTCAAGATCGAGAAGCGCTTCCGCAACGAGGAGACCATGAGCTCGGTGCCCAAGCAGACGGCCAAGCTGAACTTCTTCTTCGGCATCCTGTACATTGTGGCCTGCTGCTGTGCCCAGCAGCTGCCCAGCATTGCGCTGAGAAAGCTTTAAAAAAGAAGCGAAGGATAAACAAGTTTAGGGAATTTCATAAGTGAAACGCCAGCAGCCGTGGGTGTGTGAGAGCGACGAGGAGGTGGTGGCCTGTCGTCTTCCTGGAATCTACATATCCTCTGTCCCATTTATCGCTCTTTATTTATTTCCATACTCACACACACACGCGCGCGCCTACGCACACCAATCGTGGACCAAAAAGGAGGAGGGCGTTCGAAGCAACAATAAAATCATCTAATGAATCATTTAAATTAGTTAATTAGTCATAATCTCCAAATTACATACGCGTATGTAAATCCTCGATAGCGAGCTACTTAAGATCCCCGCGCATAGAAATTCAAATTTGTTTTACATTCTTGACGTCGCCCACTTGGTTTCTATCTGTGAGTGAGATCCACACACACACACACACACACACACAAATTTGCAATTGTTAAATAAACCAAACACACACAAAAGACACCCAACCGAGATCCTAAATATGCGCATTAAAATCTAAGATACGAAAATTTGTAGAAAACCAAAAATCAGTCTTTGTTCTCCCCGTTGACCTCTCAAGAGTTTTGGAATTCCAAAAGGTGAGTGAGGGCACCTGGCGGAGCTTTTGGGGGTTCGTCTATTTCCGAACGATGAGGGAATTTCGCGGACTACAGAAACAAAAATACAAAGTTTGTTTTCTTTGGAAAAAATGCAAAAATAGAAAGAGAATTTCTGGCTAATTTCAATTAAATCAAAACAAGGAATTTATACGAAAAATACTAATGAGCTGATTTCTGCCAAATCAGAGAAGAGAGAAGATTTCTATAGAATAAAGAAGGGAACAATTTTACTATGATAAGAAACTAATTCTTTCGCTTGTAAAGAGCAATCACAAGTCGGTTTAGTCTAAGGAACCTATTAATATGGTTTAAGGTAAAATGCGACTAAAAAGAGGATTTCCATGTTGCCCTTTCACCTTTCAATCGTACTGAAATGTTGCCAATAAGCAATGTTGGTAGGGAAATGTTTCCAGTTAGGCAAAATGTTGCTCTTTACCCGCGAGATCAAATGTGACCAATGGGCAATGTTGCTGGAAGAATGTTTTTGAGTACCGAAAATGTTGCCCTTTCAATTGGACTGAAATGTTGCTAATGAAATCTTTACAGGTTTCCCATAAAGTTGCCCTTGGACCGGGGGATCAATCCGCCATGTTGCTTAGAGGAACTTTTCAAGAGGGCCAAAATGTTGCAGACTGCAATGTTGCCAACACGCAATGTTCCTAAGAAAATGCTTACGGTAGCCCATAAAGTTGCCCTTGTCCCGTTTGATCAAATGTAGCCAATGGGTAATGTTGCTGGAAGAATGTTTCCAAGTGGCCCAAAATGCTGCCCTTGTGCCGGGGATCAAATGTTGCCAATGCGCCATGTTTCCAAGTGGACCAAAATGTTGTCCTTTCAATTGGACTGCAATGTTGCCAACACGAAATATTCCTAAGAAAATGCTTACAAGTTGCCAAAGAAGTTGCCCGGGGGCTCAAATGTTGCCAATGCGCCATGTTGCTTACAAGAATGTTTCCAAGTGGACGAAAATGTTACGCTTGCAGTGCTGCCCAGCGGGTTGGAAACTAGCAAATGTTGCTGTTGTCTCGCGTCTTCATATGTTGCTAAGACAATGTTGCCAAGTCAGCCAAACAGCAGCACCTGCAATGTTGCTTATGATTCCAGTTAGTCTGATCAACGGATTCAAATGTTGCCAGTTGTAAGAAATGCGTCTGTCTAATGTCTGAAATGTTGCCAATGCTTGCATATTTTGCTGGCGGTCTTGCTGGCCGGAAATGTTGCACATAACTGATATCTCCCGCCCAATCAAATATTGCCAATGCATTAAAGTTGCTTAGCAAGTCATTTGCAGTGTTGCTGGCAATTTCATTTGTTGCTTAGAAAATGTTGCTAAGTGACTGTAAAAGTTGCGCTTTCAAAGCTGATCAACGGACTCAAATGTTGTCAATGTTGCTTAGATAATGTTTCCAAGTGAAAGAATTTCCACTCAAATGTTGCCAATTGCAAGAATTGCGTGTGTCTAATCAAATGTTGCCAAAACCTCTAGTAAGCCTAAAATGTTGCTTAGCAAATGTATCCAGCAGGCATTTGTTGCTTGTGCCTAGCAGACTCAAATGTTGCTTCCCAGTTGGCCTGAAATGTTGCCCTTGCAAATGTTTCCAGCATTTATTGCAAGGCAGACTCAAATGCTGCCAGTATCTAATGTTGCTTCGAACTCGAGAAAGGTTGCTCTCGAAAATGTTGCTCAGCAAATGTGTCCAGCATTTGTTGCTTGTGCGCTAGGCCGATTCAAATGTTGCCAGTGCTTAATGTTGCTTCGAGTAAGCCTAAAATGTTGCCTAGCAAATGTATCCAGCTGGCGCTTATTGCGTGTCAAATGTTGCCATCGTCCAATGTTGCGTGCAAAATGTTTCCTGGTATCTCGAAATGTTGCCAAGGCAATAAACCGAAAAACTTTCCAAATTCGCTCAACTTCAGCGCTTTTTTAGCAAATATTTCCCAACAAAAAGTCTAATTAGACTTTGTAGTATCGCTTTAAGTAAAAAACCGCCAATTTTCTCCCTTAAAACCCTTGAAAATCGACTTCTCCAGAGGGTCACCTGTTTTATGGGATTAAACTTAAACTTTATTAAAAACTCAACAGAAAGCGGGAAACACAACAACCAAAAACTTAAAAAACTCCACTGCCACGGCCACTCCGCCCTCCCCCTCACCCTCCCCTGGGCACCAACAACACTTCATAGGGCTTCACCGAGGGCGTGGCTCCATCGAGAGGCGTATCATCGGGCAGCTGCCCAGGCAAAGCTTCTAGACGGAAATTCTGCAAGATTGTGGTGGTCAAATGGAAGAGATTCTGTCGCCCCAGAAGGTCGCCCATGCAGCGATGCCGGCCAAAGCCAAAGGGATTGAAGGCCTCGGGGATCTTCAGTTCGCCTTCGACAGACAGAAACCGCGAGGGATCGAAGTTCTC
>JBAMCP010002576.1:0-11581 GCA_037075105.1 Lissocephala sabroskyi | reverse complement strand
GCTTATATCTCAGAAACTAAACAAGAGAGGTCAAAGGTCAAATATGTTTTGGAAAGGCCAAAAGGTCATCTACAATGTCCAACTATCAGAATTCGCCTAACTGCAGGCATAAGGCGAGAATCGATCATTGCCGATTACGGACGAAGGACATGAGCAAGGCATGCGGAAAGGACCTCATATGAAGAATAACGGTACAAAGCATCCATAGAGACCATCCGTTTCAAAATCGGTCGAGCGGTTCTCGAGAAAATCCAATTTGAAAAAAATGCCAATACCGACCCCCAAAGTTTGCAAAAATTTCAAATGCCTATATCTCGAGAACCGCTGGACCGATTTTAAAGCGGGTGGTCTCTATAGGTGCTGCTTAGCGTTATTCTTCATATGAGATCCTTTGCGCGGTCCTAGCTCATGTCCTTCGCCCGTAATCGCCAATAATCGATTCCCACGGTTTGGCTGCAGTTAGGAAATTTTTGATAGTTGCAAACTGTAGTTATCCTTTTGACCTTTCCAAAACATATTTGACCTTTGACCTCGCTCGCTTGGTTTTCGAGATATAGGCATTTGAAATTTTGCAATTTAAAACTGAGTTTCGGAAATTTTTCGACAGGTGGCGCCAGTTAACCACAAAATTTTCTGTGTTCAAATTTTCCCTTGCTTTTTTCCCGCCAAATTTTCCCGCGCTTTTTTTCCCGCCAAATTTTCAGGTTTCGTGCTCAATTTGTCCCGCGCTTTTTTTCCTGCCAAATTTTATGGAGTCGATTTGCGGCGAAACCAGAAGACCGATCTCATCAGAAACAACACCAACATCAAAGGCGGGATGTTAATTTACAACAACAACAACAACAATAGCAAAAACAACAATAATTTACAAAATATTGCACAAATATGCCATCTGGCGCTATCTATGAGTCAACGGCTGAGCATCAGTTGCACGGGTTTGTTCCTGAATGGCGCCACTCGTAACTTTGCAATCTGTTGCGCTAAATTCACCGAATTAAAGCACAACAATTGACCAGAAAGGGCGAAATTGATAGACTACAATTTTATTATTTGCGAAAATGTTCAGGTGGCTGCCCTGGCTAAATTCGAGCGACTACACTGATTCAATATGACAACCCTGTTTAGGGCTGTAGCCCTTTTTTCATTAAAGAAAAACGAGGGCTGCATGCGCACTTATTCATAAAATATTTTCGAATTAGGGTAGCCTTTCTACAGCTAAGTAAGAGTATTATTATTTATTTTATATAAATATTTACTAAAACCAATCACAATTTACCAATATATGATTTAATAAAGTCAAAGAGATATAAAATATAATTAACCAGGGCTGTCACCTGATGTTTTTGGTGTTGTTTTTAAATCAGTATCGCTTTTTAAATAATTTTTCTCAAGGCCAACATTATTAATTCAAGCAAATTCATTGCCGTTCTTTTTTGCAGTTTGCTAATTACGAAAGTTAAATAATTTCGGATGCATGTCGATAAAATGTCTTTTAAAAAACATCGATATACACAAACTTTAAAGTATCGATGCTCCCATCGATGCTTCATTAGCTCTACTGCAGTGAATCTTTCGCAGAAATTGCTTGGTTTTGTTTTGTATCGCAAAAATGCCGGAAAACGATGTAACTAAAATGAAAGTGGCGGACCTAAAACGAGAACTGAAAAACCGTGGACTCCCCCTAAACGGAAACAAGACCGAACTCCAGGACCGCCTCCAGACCGCGCTACTCGAGGGCGACGTCGCCTTGGACGACACCGCCATCAACGCAATGGTCGACGACGACGTCTCTTTCACGGACGAAGACGAGCACAAATTGCTAGGCGACGACCACGACGACATCCTGCTGAAAAGCCCAGTCAGCACGCCCCTAATCGAGACCCCAACAGGGGCCGCGGCCGACTTACTGCTAAACGTCAGCGCCGAGAGCAACGAGGAAGTCCGCGCCACCGGAACCACATCAATTGAAGACGCTGCATCGCCGGCCAAGAAAATCGTACTGAAGCGCAACAATTCCCAGCCAGCGGGAGGACTGGGCACAGCGACGCCAGCCAAGGAGAACGCAGTGCCGGCCCAAGAGAAAGACACCTCCACGGAGGCGCCGGCAGCTGGCGACACGACGAAGCCCCAACGCAAGCCGATTGTTATTAACCGGCAGGACAGCGCAAACGAAGCCCACAAAAAAACCGAGCTCACCGCCAAGGAACGCCTCGAGCTGCGTGCCAAGAAGTTCGGCCTGCCCAGCGCAGCCGCCACAGGCCCTTCCGGCCCCACCAAGATCACCAACAAGACATCCAGCGCCTCAATCGTGGCCAACAAGGGCAACAAAGAGACCGAGGACCAGCAGAAGGAGGCCCTCAAGCGCCGCGCCGAGCGCTTCGGCAACGTGGTGCCCGAGAAGACCACAAAGTCCCAGGCCAGCGACAAGCTGCAGCAGCGCAAGGAGCGCTTCGGTGCCATAACCAACACACCGGCAGCTGCCTCGACCAACTCCTCCGTGTGGGCGGACAAGGCTCGGGCTCGCCTCGAGCGCTTCAAGACGGAAGCGCCCAAAGCCGAGGCCTCCAAATAAAGTGGAGACCAGCGCCGCTTGAGTTATTAACCAATTTCGATTGCTCACACACACATAAACACTCAGCCACCACCACACATATAAACTTATATAGATTTACATAAAGGACTAAGAAGGTAAATGACTTTTCGATCCAAATAAAAACGCCCGAATGAAAATCGCATTCGCTTTTCTTTTATTGCGGGCGCTGCGCTCCGCTTCTCTACTGTATGTCTGTGTGTGTGTGTCCCACGCGTGTGTGCGTTGGTGTATAAATATCAGTTAAGTTGGTGGAAATATTTATAATCGCGTTACATTTATTGGTGTTCTGTTGTTTCTCTTTTATGGTCGTCGTAGTCGTTGTTGGATTTCCTCCTGGTTTGCGCTGAGGGGTACGGAGACGTGCAGGCGACGTTCATTGGAAATAAAACAAGTCTTAAAACTATAAAGATATTTTGCGGGCCATCAGGATCAGGCATTCAAGGTCCGTCCAGCTGCTCTGGTCTGTAGTCGGGGTAGCAAGGGGAGGGCGTCTTACAATCTAATGAAATCATCTCTACGGCCTAAATTAGAAGTAGGTTACTTTGATGGTGCGTCCATCCAAGCGGGAGCCGTCCATTAAGGCTGCGAAAAGGCATCAAAGTTTGATTTTATAGTTCAATAAGGAAGTATTGGGACCTACCTATGGCCAGCTCGGCATCGCGCTCTTTGAAGAAACGCACAACGCCCACGTCGTTGCCGCGGATCTCGGCGAACTTCACATCGCCCACGTCGCGGAATTTGTCGCGCAGCGTCTGCCAAGTGCAGCTCAGGGGCACCTAAATAAACAAGCATTAAGTTTCTAGTGGATCTAAGGTATCCAAAAACTCACATTCTTGATGACAATGGTGTCGGATTTGCGGGGGCCGCCGCCGGGATTGCCAGCGCCCACGCCCATGCCGGCTCCGCCGCCCACAGAGCCGCCGCCGCCTACGCTGCCGAAAATGTCCATCTGGTTGCTGGAATTGTAGTCATTCCCGTCCAGCGTGTTGCCGCCATTGTTGCCGCCCAGCGAGCCGCCTCCCGGGTTATTATTGAACGCAAAGCCGCCGCCAGCCGAGTTGCCGCTCACCGAGCCGCTGGCAAAGGCCGAGCCGCCAAATCCTCCCGAGCTGTACTTGTTCCCGCCGCTGCTGTAGTTGTTCGACAGTCCAGTGTTGGTGGAGGCCAAGGAGTCATCGTTGCCGCCACGGCCGCTGCCCGAGTTGCCCAGGTTCAGGCTGAGGGTGCTCAGCGAAGAGCTCAGCAGTGGATTGGACAAGGCGGCGCCGAGATTGCCCACCACAGCGGCCAAGTTGTTGGGATTCAAGTTGTTCAGGTTGAGGCCGCCGCCGCCCACGCCGCCACCGCCGCTGTTGCCCAAAGGCTTCTGGACCGGGGCCACTGGCGAGGGCTGGACCGACGAATTGTTGCCGAACATCACGCCGCCTAGGCTGCCCAGCAGGTTGCCGCCATTGCCGGAGTTGCCCACCTGGCCGCCGCCGGAGAGCCCGGAGGAGCCCTGCTGTATATTTCCGCCCAGCTGGGTGGAGTTCTGGTTCATGCTGTTGGGCAAGTTGCGGGCCACGTCCTTCAAAGGCTCGCCGTTGGGGCCCAGGCCAATGCCCACGCCGCCGAGGCCTTCGGGCAGCTTGAGGCCCTCGCTCTTGTCGGGGATCCGGTCGAGGCGCACGGTCATCCGCCGGTCGTAGAGCATCTGGCGGTCCAGCATGGAAATGGCCTGCACGGCCTCCACGGGATGGTCGAACTCGACGACGGCGAAGCCGCGGCTGTTGCCCTCCTTGTCCAGCGACAGGTCTACGCTCTGGACCTTGCCGGCCAGCTTGAAGACCTGCTTGAGCTTCTTGCTGTCCACCTTGTAGTCCAGCTGTCGGCGAGGCGTAGAAGGAGATTAGAAATTTAGTAAGGGCGGTGGGGGGGAGAGATCTCGAGAAGAGTATACAACAGTCGGCCTACGACGGGGTGGATGGATGAATCTGCTAAGGGCGACGAGAGAGCAATGGGGAAATTAAAAAAAAATAACCGTGGCGACTCGACTGTTTCATATTTATAACCCGGCGAAATGAAAAAGGAAGAGGATTCGATTTCGAGTATTTGAAAAAATCAACCAAAACTGACGACGAACCCCGGAAGCGGCTCAGCGGTGACGGAGGGAAAGGGAATCGAAGAATCTCAGGCACGCACGATTTGATGTCCGCTGGTCGAGAGGGTTATAAATACGAAACAGAACTTAAAACCAAAGCTTCGCAGACAAGAAACAAGGAGGAGGTTCGTTCCGTTCGGTTGGGTCGGTCTTAAGGCTAAGGGAACTCGTGGGACTCCAGAATGGGAGAACGGATCTCTCGGCAATCTCCAGGAGTTCTGCTTAAGGACGGAAATAAAACTTAAGGTCACCAATCTGATGGAAAAATATGATATCGAAGAATTTTGAATATATACTCGACTCGTTAAGGGAACAGAGAGAGAGAGAGAGAGAAATCCAAGACAGCTGAAGTCGCACCCGAGAATATTTGTTTGTTTGGTTTTATTTTGTTTAAGATTAAATGGAAATATTTGGAATTATGGATATACTCACGTTAGCAACAAAAACCTTATTATGCAAGGGTCCACTTATGCCGAGACTCTCCAAAAACGAAGCAGAAAGCCCATACAAATTGTAATTCGAAGAATTATTATAATCATTCGACATCATGTTAAAATTATTACGCCCAGATCTAGAAAAGAAGCCAGAAGATCCAGAGAAGAAGAAAAAACAAACAAAACAAAAAAAACAAAAGCAAACGAAAAGAAAATCACAAGATAAAATCAAAATACCATCGCAAAAGCACACAACTTTCAACTACTGAGTAGTGTCCGGGGATCTAAGCGTTTCCTCTCTAAACTCGACCAACAACTTCTCGAAGGCGACTAACTCCTTTCACAGAAATTCATACAGCATCGATCGCGACGTTCTTAGGCAATTAAATGAAAATTTACAAACGATTTCTGCGGCCCGAATGGAACAATTAAATTTGAACAAACATCACAGCCCATTAAAAGATTTCTCATACAATCAAAAAGGATACAATCTTGAATGCGGGAGGCTTTCCAGCGACTGGGGCCTCTTCCAGGCACGAATCTATCAGCTGGTTAAGGAACATTTCCAGTGCTTAGCAACAACGTCGAGCTTGAAATATGAAACAAACTACAGAGTCTGGTAAATGCTGTCGCCGATTCGAATGCCCCAAGTGAAATGGCTCACACACACAAACGGCAGAAGGTTTTGAATTTCTGTTTCATGCGAATCGAATTGTAAGAAACTAGGGGAGCTGTTATTGGAACTGAAGGCCTGGCCAACTAAGGGCCCAGGCAGACCGGTGGTGCCCACTGCTTGGCCTCGAAACTATAGCAACCGATCTATCACACAAGTACCAAGCGCATTATTCGATCTCGATCGGGTCTCAGTGGTTGGTGAAACTGCATTGTGCTGTGAGAAGCTGTTTAGAGGGTAAAAGCGGATTCAGTACTCACATTCTGTCTTCGTCACGGCGCGAGAAGCCGCGGTCACGGTCGTCCATGTGGTCACGGCCTCCGCCGCCGCCACCACCACCGCCGCCGCCGCCGCCTCCACCGCCGTTGCCTCCGGCTCCGCCGCCGGCGCCGTCGCGGACTATGCGGCCGTACTGGTCGCGCTGCTCGCCGTGGTCCTCCTTGACCACGAGCTCGCGGCCGTTTACCTCGTAGCGGTTCATTTTCTCTAGGGCCTTTTGGACGTTTTCGGGGTCCTTGAATTCGACGATGCCGCAGCCGCGGGCTTTGCCGCTTTCGTCGTGGAACAGCTGGACGTACTCGATGGAGCCGACGATGCGCCGGAATAGGTCCTTTAGGTCCTGCCAGCGGTAGTCGTAGGGTATGTTGGAGATGTAGACTCGGCAATTGCGACGTTCGCGGCTTCTGTCGCGGGCTGGGTTGCCGCCCCCGCCATTGTTTCCAGCGCCGGCATTGCCGTTGCCGTCGGCGTCCGAGAAGCGGGAGCCACGTGCGCCGCGTCCTCGACGGTCACGCTCTTTTTCACGGTTCTCGAGAGCAGCCGCGTCCATGTTCATGTTCATAATCTGTGGGAAGTATTGCACAAGATATTCACGTTTTAGTAATTTTACGATTTTCATGTATTTGGCGGCGGCGACTCCGGCATATAAAGATGGCGGCCGCCGCCACTTTTTTGGCACACTGCAAATATGGTATTTTTGTAGATGCCCAACTTACTGTTTCTGATAATAACTTTTATAATGTTTCTAGTTTTTGAGCAGCTCACTTGAAAGACAATATACTAATATTTTGACTTCTATTTAAAGCAAACAAGCCCAAAATCAATCTGGGCGGAGAATTTTCATCGGCTGTTGTTCTGCTTCTTACTTTTGTTGGGTATTAGAGTTGTCAACTGCGCGCTAGGTATTTTTTTATAATCAAATTGTAATTGTGCGAAATGTTGGCGAATAAATTTTTCCTTACATACTGATGTAAAACAAAGACTGCCAATAATGAAATCTAAAATAATAAAAAATTAAATGCAAGTACATTCGATACCTGTTATCGAAATGCAACCTTTATTAGTGTTCGGTTTCTTGTTTATGAAAAGTTGAATATTCATTTTGAATTCATAATTCTATGTATTTAAATAAATGGCTCAGATAAGGTATAATTAAATAAATAAAATTTAATATATTTGTATATAGGAAAATAAAAATGATTTACCTTGTGTGGATGTTGTTTTCGTTTGCCTTGTTTTCTTTGCCTTCTTACGGCGGCCATTTTCACAGATATTGAAGCAGCCAATCAAATCGGTTTTATAATTTATACATAAACGTGCTTATGTAAAAACAAGCACAAGCCTGAAATATGCCATCCACTACGTCGCGCAAACGCAAAAGCGAATCACAGAGAGATAAAGAATGGCGGCAAAGAAAAAGAATAAAAGGAAATAACAAACACATGCCCAGCATTCGCCATAATTCTTTTTATTTTTGCATTAGTCCATGACAAATTATATATCTCATTCGAAAAAATGGCGGAAGAGAGGGTTACAGTTCTGTAAAATTTAAATATACGATTATTTGGGTATATTTTAATTCGAGTTTCTACTTACGATTACGGAAAGGTAATTGTTGTTGGCTGCGCGAACTCTGGTCTTAAATAGCTCATCGTACAAATTGAGTATATACTGCAATGCCTCTTCAAAGAGTGGCTGGGAATGGGCCGGGTCCTTGCTATACTCAGTTAAGAGCACAATGGTCTTATCCAGGCTCTCGATCAGTTTATTGATTACCTCCGCTCGACCCAATATGCCATCCGCACCCGTCAACACACTCCTTAATGGCACTGCAAATTAATAATAAGGAAAATTTATTGAATTGTATCAAAAAATTGGGAGCACTTACTTTTTAAGATTTTTTCTTCAAAACCCTATGAATTCTGACAAAGGAAAGGTCCCAGCACGCTTGGTAGCTGCCTTAAATAGGCAAACATTCGGGTACCCATTAAAATAATTCGAGTACTTTCGAGATTTCTCTATACCCCGACGAAAATACACATTTATCAAGTGTGCAAATAAGTTTATAAGCTCCAGATGTTGAAATGATTATTATAAAAGGGATCGAAACAGATATTTTTAGTTTAAATCAACTTTGTATTAAATATATTTAAATAATTTTCTTTTGGCGCAAATTTCCACAAAACAAGTGGCAACATGGCAGGTGGCAGCTTTGATCACTCAAAGCCTATTGGATTGCTGTTGTAAATGGCAAGAAACAATCGATTTATTTAAAAAACTATGCGAGGCACACGACAGCTCTGCCGGCAATCAAATGGACAAGTGCTTATGCAGCCCTGGGCTAGTTTGCAATGTATCAATGTTTTTAGTCGGCGGTGGACATTTGACTCGTATATTAAAAGGAAACTGAAATAGGTATATAAGTACATAAGCAGTATGTGTATATAAAGCACATATTTAATGTTTACCTGTGTGCCTTGGTTATTTATTTACGTCTTACTTACGGCAACCATTTTGAAAGCAATTGGCCAATCAAAACGGTTTTCCAACTCACACACATGCGTGTGTGTAACCGAATTCTAAGTAAAGGCCGCAGGCGTAAAGGAAAGTTGAATGACGGAGAGACAAAGAAGAAACCGCAATGGCGAAAAGCCAAACCAAAAAGGAAATACAAAAAATCGTGGCTAATTTACAATATATTTTATTTTATTAGTATTGATTTTGATTTTGCATACTATTAAGGCATTGCGAATTTATTCAGATTCAAGAATCATATCCACCATCTCAATGTGCCATTTGAGAACATTTTCCATAGCCTCTTGCAGGAAAATCATTTCAAAGCGTGTAAAGCCATTGCCAAATTCTGCCACCTCTAAAAATGCATCAAATAGAATTTTGATTTGCGAGCAAGCAAACTCTAGCCTATCTTTTAACTCTTCCCAAGTCAACACTGTGAATAAACACCACGAATAAAATATTAAAAATTTTAAATAGAATTATCGACTTACTTTTAAAAAGACGTCTCTTCCGAAGTTCACTTAAACAGCGACTAAGGCACCGGCACGTCGACCAGCTTCTTTAAATAGGAAGATTACCGATTACCAATTAAATAAGTCGATTATATTAGGGATGAATAAATATCGATAGCTTCCATGTCTCCGATAAAAATACGCACGAAATATCGGGCGGTGTACACGATACCACTAGCTGTAAGTCCAGCCCTGGGGATAGAAACCCAATAGAGCTGTCGCATTTCCACTGTACGGTCACATTGCTTTTTTTTAAACGACAACCCGTTCTACCTTCCCGACTAGAACCAAAATAAAAGGAGTAGTTAATTTCAAAGATCCCCTGGTCGGGGCTTGGTTAGTTTCGTTTTTCGTATCATAATTTATAATCCTTTTTTTGCTTGCTTCGTTTCGTTTTACACAGACACTTAATTTTAGTTGCTTAAAAACAAAATCAAATGAATTACATTTATATGTATGTATATATAATATTGTTAATGTGTGCGTGTACGTATGGCAACAATTAATACACAAATCAAAAATATTAATTGATGTTGAAAGTAATAAAAAAAAAAAAAACAGAAAGTTTGCAGCTTTTTGAAAATTGTGCGCTTGAAAATTAAAGGAAATTATGAATGAAGGCATTTGCGGGAGGGGGAGGTGCAAGGCGGCCAAACTAAGGCAGTTACAATCCTTTGTTGTTGTTGTTGTTAATACTTAAAGAGAAAGAAGAAAACGGGGGAGGGGTGGGGGGAGCCGCGCAGCCTTTCGATAACGATACACACACATGCACGAAATATATGGGGGGGTTCGACATAAAGTTGAGTTGCTTAAATTAAATTTGCAAAATTTGTGTTGTTGTTGTTGTTGTTCATCTGACAATTGCACCAACTGAATATGCTGCGCGCTCAGGCGTTCGTTTCGTTTGTTGTTGTTGTGGTTTGTTTGTTGCCCTTGAAAAATAAGCCAGCGGCGATGACGGCGGCGCTTAAAGCATCCTACATTTAAATATCCTATTCGGCTTGTTCATCTTGCGTCCTTTCCGGCCCTTGTTGTCCTTGTCCTTGCGAATTTCGCGCACCAATGTGTAAAATGCATCATCGACGCCCATGCGCGTCTTCGCTGATGTCTCGATGTATGGAATGCCGTATTGTTTGGCCACCTAAATTCAGAGTTGAGTTTTACAAAGGACACGAGTGGCTGGAGTGGCTGGGGGGAGCACTTACCTCTCTGGCCTGTTCGTTTTGCACATTCCACGCTGGCAAATCACATTTATTGCCCACGAGCACCATGGGCACCTCCTCGGCGTCTTTGACACGTTTGATTTGCTCTCGATATGTGCCAATGTCCTCGAAGGATTTCGCGCTGTTCACCGCAAACACAAGCAGGAAACCCTCGCCGGTCCGCATATACTGATCCCGCATGGCCGAATATTCCTCTTGCCCGGCAGTATCCAAAATATCCAGCAGGCACGTTTCCCCATCTGTCCGCGGTCCCCGCACACAAACAGATAGAGCGCAAGGCACGGGAGGGGGCGAAAAAAATACAAAATTCAAATTCATTAATTTAACCTTATCGTAGTTTTGTTTGTATATTGATTATACGCACCGATAACCACTTGTTTGCGATATGAGTCCTCAATTGTGGGATCGTATTCGTCGACAAAGTGATTCTGGATGAGCTGAATGGTGAGCGCGGATTTGCCAACGCCACCGGCACCGACCACAACCAATTTGTATTCCGTCATTTTGCGGGCTGGACTGTTGTTGGTGTCGTCTCTGCGTCGTTGCTGCTGCGATGGGTTCGTTCGGTTGGGGATGCAAATACAAAAATACACATACAGTTCTGCACGGCAGCGGTGGCGGCGACGGCGACGGCAGCGAAAGGGAGGGAAGGGCAGGCAACGAAAATGAGTATTAATTAAAAATGATTAAAATTAATTAATCGCGTTGTTAAGCATAAATTATTGTGAGTCACTCTGCCACACAGCGCACGCACACACATAATACTGATATAATCAAAATAAAGCCCCAGAGTCAAATAAAAAACTCAAAAATGTGTATGTACCCACAGTTCAACTAAAAATAAATGCAAACTTTTGGCGGGGCCTGCCAACTTGCGCACATCTGATATTTCCAACGCGTTTTACGGCAATTTCCCTTTATTTAAAGACACACAAATTAAACTCTAGCCTTCTAAAAAGGTCTTCTTTAAAATTATGGTACAAATTTGTTGCAAAACACAATTTAGGCAGCAGCAGCCATTTACGAACTGCAGCACTGGAGCCCTTATCGATTTATCGATGGGACAAAAATTCCGGAATGTTTAATAACGATTTTGTTAATTTAGAATTTATGTTAACTAATATTTAAATAATATGGAACAGCAGTTATTGTGGGTTACGACGGTAAGGTTGGGGAAATATATTTAAAAAATATGCGATTAGTTTGAAAG
>JBAMCP010002575.1:0-11589 GCA_037075105.1 Lissocephala sabroskyi | reverse complement strand
AGGGAATTTAGCTCAAGGCCTTGAAATCTTTAAAGTGTTTAAAGATCGCTAAAGATTCGTTATACAATTTCCTGAAAATTTATAAGATTTTGGAGATCGTTTCGTGTTTAAGGAACTTTTTAAACAAAAGCTATAAAGTTCCCTGAATAGTTATAATATTTTGGAGGTCCTTTCGTTTCTATTTAAATTTTTCTAATATTCCACCTCTGAATTTATTGTATTAATATATCCCTAATAAGAAACTTTACTTAAAATCATGTGTCTAGGTCTTTTAAATATTTTCTTATCCCTATTATCGTTTTACATATTCTTCATATTATTTTTTTAATTCCACTACAAAATTTTAGATTTTTAAACCCATTTTCTGAATTTATTGTATTTAAATTTCCCTAAAAAGAAGTAATACTTGAAATCATTGTTATAGGTGTCTTAAATATTTCCTTATCCCCAGTAGAGGTATTTAAATCATTCTGTCACCAATACTTGAATTCTACAACTCACTTATTTAAATGATCTCTTATGATCTTTTTTAAGAATATTATGGTTCCATCTTCAGTACTTTCTAAATTAATTTCCGTTTCTTATAATTATTTAGCCCATTGAAACCAAACTTTTAAATAGATTTCTTTTTTGAAGACTGAACTAAACTTCTTTTAGCAAACTGAGTTTTTCAATTACGTAATTCTGACTACCAGGCCACCTCCCCTCTCCCTACTTTGGGGGAACTTCCACACCCTTTGCACGGCCTCATTAATCAAGATTGTGTCAGAAGTATTAGCCCATTTGAAAGGTTTACATGGTCGCCGGCTGCTATCGAGCCGACTCTTTGAGCACTTAACGATTATGGGCCATTATTGTCATTGTTCTAGAGTCCGCTGGCCACCGTCGACATTTCCAATTACACGAAGCCCGGCCAGCATTTCGAGTGCAGAGCGAATTGAGTGGGTGGGCGGGCTTTGAAAACTTTATCGCCTGAGAGTTTCCAACTGCACAAAAATCTGGGAGCTTACGAAACCATTAAGAAAGTCGAATTGATTGTGTTATCAATTGGGAATTAAGAGGATTTGGATTCTATTGAAAGTTGTGACTTTCACACGCCTAAAAAAAGGCGTATACGGTCGTCTAGAAATTCACTTAATTTTAATCTCAATTTAGATTAATTTTCTTTGATTGGAATGTAAATTTATTCATGGCCTAAAATTCCATTACTTTCAGCAGGCGACATCCTTGAACCTCGATAGACAGTCCATGCCCTCTCCGGTGACCAATAAATATGGAGGATCAATTGAAGCAGCCCAGAAGTATCAGCGCTTGAAGATCATTGAACACACAAAATGCATTCAACAGCCTGTGGTTTCCCTGGGATCCTATCTCCCGTCCAGGCCATAAATACTTGCACTTGCCGGCCGACAGAGACTTCCCAGCATTTCGAGTCCCAGGCGACTGCAAGTGGCCACAAAATTGCAGCCGGTCTCGCCTTCATTCATTGAGGTAAGTACCCAGTATCTTCTTGGCCGGGGCCCCTCCAACTACCGTTTCGACCATTGTTTGGGTTTGTCTTCTGGCCGTCAGCTCGGCTATTTGTAGATACAAACAACCAAACAAACACACAACCGACTCCACTCTGTCGTAGAGTCTGCGTTTTTCTACCTGTGCCTGGGCCACTTCACTTCCCCCCTGCCCCTTGCTGAGGAGTTCTTTTTCAAGATAAGCCCGGCAACCAAATGACTCTGGGACTGAGGTTGGTCAGCTGGGGGAACAGCGTGTGCCTTTCTTCAAAGTCCACTGGTGTGTGGAGATGGGCAGTTTTTCGCGTTCGGGATGGGAAAGTGGAATCGGGCCAATGCTCATCATGGGGATCATTATGGCGGTGACAATTTCCTTGCCTGGGGGCTCAGGGTCTGCACAGCTCGTTGCGGTGATTATGATTCATGGCTTTTCTGGTTGCCACACACGCACACGAGCGCACTCGCGCCGAGTCGAGTCGGTTAGTGCAGCAAGTGAGAGACTTTTGCCACATTCAGTTGGCACAGTGGTTGTCAGACAGCCGAAAGCCGAGTTCAAAGAATTCCAAGGCTTTTAAAATACACAACTGAATTTCAAGAAATAAGATTCCTATAAGCTGAAGAATCTCAGGATTTTATTTACTAAACTTCTTCAGGACTAACAAAAAGAATTCCCTTAAGCCAAGAGTATTTATTTTGGATATTTTTCTCGACATTAAGGTTTATCATTAGGAATAATATTCTCTTTCAATTCCGTCTCGTGTTGATAGTAAAGTCCCAGAGATTGCAGAATATAAAGATAATAAAGTCTTTCAAAGGCTCTTTGATCTGCTTTCTTCTGCATCTTCCAACCTCTCAAGTCTGAGTTTGGAGTTCTCTTTTTGCAGCAGCAAAGCTGAGCAAAAGTGAAGCCAACAGTCAGTATTCTCGATATTTGTTGTCGACAATAAGGCTCATTAAGAATTGTATTCTGAATTGTATAAAGTCCGCCTCTTTCGGATCACGTTGATAGTCAAGGGATTGCAGATTATGAAGATGATTAAGAAGAATCTAAGTTGTCCCTGGAGACCTTTCAGGGGATCCCAAAGCTTCTTACTTCTGCATCTTCCTGCTTCTCAAGTCTTTGCTTTGAGTTCTCTTTTTACAGCAATAAAACTATAAGAATTGCTTAGCAAGCAGACTTGACCCGAACCCAACTTAACTTCTTCAGGACTTAATGAAAGAATTCTCATAAGCCAACATTGCTAATTTTCAGTGGGTGTTCTTGAATTGTATTCTGTGATAAGTCCGCCTCTTTGGCTCATAATGATAGTACACCTCAGAGATTGCAGATTATAAAGACGATAAAGTCTTTAGAGAACTTTAAGCTCTCCCTGGAGACCTTTTCAAAGGCTCCCAACTTCATTACTGCTTCATCTTCCTACTTTTGAAGTGTCTTCTTTGAGTTCCGTTTTTTTAAACAATAAAACTCAAACTTACTTAGCAGACTTGACCCGAACCCAACTTGTTGGTCACGCTGAAGTGTGTGGGGACCGCAATGTGAGCTTGACGAAATCATATTTCGCCTCACTGTGGCGCAGAGTGTGTGTGGTTTGGTGAGACGGCGACACTTAACCCTTTGGCGAGCCTGGCGGGGAGCGTGATTATCTGCGCCGTTAAGCTGTTGGCGGGACGAGAGGACATGACACGTAAATTACTGTGACATTGCACTTTGGCGCATCATTTGGCAATTTGTTGAAATCGGCGAGATTTATGCCGCGTCTCATTGATTAGTTTTAAATTAGGAACCAAGTCAACGACGGCTGGCGAGCATAAATCTTAGGTGAATTTTCCTATTAGAAAAAAACTGTCAATGTCAACGAACGGGACGGACTTGGGGGCCGAGTGGCAGCAAACTGCCCAGAGATCAAACCATAAACATATTTAGTTTTTGAAGATTTATGAGCCAAAGTCGTTGCAGTTTGACTGTCTATCGGCCAATGCTAAACATCTGGCCAAACTGGCAAGTGTGGCCGGTGGCTGGTGGTGGTGGCCGGGCGGGCGGCTTTCACTGGCATCTTTCCGATGGCTTTGTTTGCCAATCGCACGGTCCTGAGACTCCCAGGCGGTCTTTATGGCCATTCCGATTGTGTTGATTTACATGCGAATGTGGCCCGAACTGCGGGTCAGCCGCCGCCTTGCGGGCCACCTTTCTAATTTTGAGGGGCACTCGGTCTCTCCATTGGGTCATTAAGGCATCCGTTCAAACCCCCGTGTGTGTGTGTTGGTGTAATGAAGGATTGTAAATGAGTTAAATGTCTGGACGCATTGATGAATGGCCAGCCATCCGCCCCTCAAAGCCAGTGGGACCTGAGAAAATTTACTTTTGCCAACTCACCGTTTGTGGCCGCATTGAGGCAATCGGCTGCCATCTCCTCGCTCAGCTCCTCGGCGGGATTGGCCAGGAAGCCACTGATGCTGGCACTCTCAGTGCCCCAATCCAGGGCGCTGATGCCCTCGTTCGACAGCAGCGACAGCTCCATCGGTGGCACTGAGCTGCCCCTCAAAGTGCTGCCGCTCATCATGTGCTTCAGGTCCAGCGAAGAGTTCATGGAGCCGCCATAAATCGAGCTCGACTGCGAGTGGCAAGTGGAGTCGAAGCTGCGGTTGCCCTCCCGGCGCTTCTCTGGGGTGGCATAGAGCGGTTCGGGCTTCTTCGGGGTCACCTGCTCGGAGTAGCCAGGCGGTCCGACCTGGTCGCTGCCAAAGGATCCGTTCAGAGTGCCATAGCAAGAGGTCATCATGAGGTCATGACGATTGAGGACCGGCGGCTGCCAATAGTCCTCGGCATTGCCGGAATCCTCCAGTTCCTCGGCACAGCCACCGACCAGCTCTTCCAGGTAATCGTCCTCCTCCAGCCGAGACTCATCGATCATGACGATGTCGTCGTCCTCGCTTTCATCCTCCTCGTCGTCATCATAGGCGCTGAGTTTCTGGAAGGACTCATCCGCCTGCTGCATCAAATCATAGGCCCTGGGCACCGAACTCGAGTGCAGCGAGTCCGAGTCGTTCTCCTCGATGCAGGACAAATGGCGGGTGCGGAATCCATAGACCACGCCCGTCACCGCGGGAGGCGGCGGAGGAGGCGGCAGGACAGGCAGGACGGGAGTCTGCGGCTCTTCGTCGACATAGTTGATCAGCATATTGGGGCTCTGCAGGGAAATTAACGAAAATTAGCTCAGCGTACACAACTGTACTTGTCATTAAATTTAATTCGCCATAATTTCCCGGCCGGCTTGACCCAAACGGCCCACACCATAAACTATCTCAAAGAAGCCCCCAAACCCAAGCAGCTGCACTTTAACTGTTTACACGAGATCTCTTCAGATGGGGGAACGGAAACAGCAGAAGCTGTCCGGGCCCACCGATCTCCGAGGTGTGAGCTTGTGAGAGATAAGCCCGTGCTTCCAGCTCTCTAATGCCTTCTAATGCCCCAACGGGGCTGCATTAACAACAGCACACATAAATCTGTGTAGGTTCACACATGTGAACCGAACCACTCACCCCCACTTGGCTGCCGTGCGCTTGCGTTTTCCTCTCGGACGGAAGTGAGGCTCCTCCCCACCAAATGATAGGCACACACGCAACACACACATTGCCACGGTGTTGCTTGTTACCCCCTGCAAGGCGGCAGATGCGCACTCGTGTCAGTCACCGGGGAGCGATTGCGATTGCGGGTGCGCGTGCGCCGCGGCCTGGCGTCAGTGCAAGGAACTTCGAGTCGCTTGCCCGCCTCGCCGCTGTCAACATGCAATGTCATCGCACTTTTGACGTTACCCCAGCGTTAGCTGGCTCCCGATCTCAAGTAGGTGTTGTTGTCTAATGCTCGGCTCGAGTTTGCTGCTATTTTTAGGTATTTGTATTTCTTTTTCCCCAATGGAAAAACTAACGTGCTAGAGGAATTTCGAGCCGAGTGTTTTGCTCGCGAGGGGGCGGCTGGTTGGCCACAAATTAAACAAACGGGGGGACTCATTTTCCTTCTGCGAAACCCTGAATTCGCTTTAGTGTGATTCACCCGATTATCCGCAGTGTAATTTCCACCAAACTAATGCAAACACGCAGCACACGGAAAAAAATGCCGGGACATCAGTCCATCGCGAGGGCTGCGCTCGGCTAGACCAAAAATAGATCAACCAAATAGACGCAAAGCGAGCAACTAAACGGCGCGACTTTGTTGGGGAAATGGAAAGAACGCCGGCGGAAAATGTACAGACAGCCAGACAGACAAAGGCCAGGATCCCCAGCAAACTGCATTAAACTACTTTCCGTGGAGTTTATGGCCTCGTCTCGTGCTTCCCGTGTCTGGGCCGGTCGGTCGGTCGCCTGGTCCGTGTGAGTTTCTACTTTTAGCTATCACCCAGTCGGCGGGGTGTTTTGGTTGTGCGTGTGTGTGTGTGTGCGAGAGTGACTATATCTTTGGGAATCTTGAACTTGCGGGCCCGTTGTTCGTACACTCTTTTTTTTTTGGTGTTGGACTGTCACTTCCCTCTCCCCCCACCGATGCCGAATAACAGCCAACATTTCTCAAGTTCTTTCCAATTTTAATTGAAACGCTTTCGCGAGACAAAAACAACACCACAAAGAATGGGCCAGCTGTCTGATGATGGCCCTCTTCAGTCTGCAATTTGCACTTGGCTAATTCCCCAGATCGCATTACGTCTCAATTTACACAGCACAGAAAATAGAATAGAATTTAGGAGAAGAGGATTTCAATTTAAAGTTACTTTGTCTGGGTGTACGGAATTCAAGATTTACAATCATTCTTAAGTTTTAGGGCTGATTCGGAGATCCTTTCAAGTTTTGGGAAAGGTCTCTTTCTCAATCTGACGCAATTCAGAAGAATCCCAAACTCTCGTGTGATTCTTTAATCCCTTTGAAGTTTAAAGATTTCTAATCATTCTTAAGTTTGCGGGCTGATTTGGAGAGTCTTTGACTACCCATATTCTCAAGTTTTGGGAGAGGTCTCTTTCTCAATCTCATGCAACCCTCAGGAATCCTTTACTCTCGTGTGATTACTATATTATTTGATCCCTTTAAAGTCTTTAAATAATGAGTCTTAAGTTTTGTGCTTGGAACTCCTTCTCTATCTTAATCAGACGCAATCCAAAAGAATCCTAAACTCGGGTATAATTTTACTATATTTTTTGATTCCTCCTAAGTTCTAATGAAATGAATCTTAAGCTTTGTGCTCTTGTTTTGAAATGATCTTTGGGTTTCCTATTTATAAAAGGCATTGGTAATTTTGTGCCCATGATTATAAAATTGGGAGGGTGTCTTTCTCAATTTGACGCAACCCTCAAGAACCCAAAACTCCCGTGTGATTCTTTGATTTCTCTTATGTTCGTTTTAAAATGATCTTTGGTGTTCTACTTATAAAAAGCATTGTCAATTTTGTGGCTAAACTTTCAAGTATTAGAAGGTCTCTATCTCAATTTGAAGCAATCCAAAAAAATCCTTAACCCTCGTATGATTCTTTGATCCCTCTTAAGTCCTTATATAATGATTTTTAAACTTTGTTCTCTCGTTTTGCACTAATCTCTGGTCTTTGAGTAGCTTCTTTCTCGTACTTTTCATTGCCAATTTTGTACTCTTACCTTGAGTGTGCAGTTGGCTAATCTCTTTGGTTTGAATATTCACAAAACTGTGGTCGACTTAAATTGGCATTCGTTGCCGCAATTGCAGGGGATGCGGTTGTCAAATGTTTATCACTTTTATCGCAAGGGAAATGGCACCGACGTCCCGACGACGACGGTCCGACGTTTCTAATTTGTCTCACTGGCCTGGCCTGGCTATCAATTGCCGCACTCACTTCACTTTCACTGATAATCCAAATGTGACTAATCCAATCAATTTGCGCTTGCGTGCCGTCGACTTCGATTTTCGGATCCGGCCCGATTTTCAATGCTACCGATCGTGCCCGCCACTGGAATGCAATTGAAGAGCACACGCATTTCCGACTCCATCCAGCGATCGAGCAGAGGACTTGCGCCGTCTTTGCTGTCGACGTTGACGTCGGGGCAACGTTGGCCCCTCGGCAACAAGATGCGATCGCGATACTAACTAGGCAGACGACAAACAAAACGCCCTGACGACCCGCGGGGGCTAAAAATAAAGAAAAAGTCGGACGAGAAGTTAGTCAGTCCGTCACTTTGTTAGATTCCGCAGCGGCGATCTCTTGGGGTTGCTGGGCTGCCAAGACGCGGGTGGAGGGGGAGACTGCGTGATCGTGATCCTTGGCATATCTGGGAGACACGCCAAATGTAATTTTATTCGCAAACATTTTTCTAATACCACGCAAATTTTCCGTCTACTGAAGATGTCGCCTTGCTTGGTTGCCATCCAATGGCGGATGCTCTCCAGCAACCAAACCAAATCCCCTATATTTCTCCCCTATATCCAGTCTCCCCATCACCTACAATCTTGCTTATATCCAAGAAGCTTTTGAAGCGACCACATCCAAATTTAGGATCTAAATGAGCTCTTTCTCAGTATTCTGAATGGCCGATTGACTTGGCTTAAATTGCCACCAGACGATCAATAAAATGGGACAAACATCCATTTATTTGCCGGTTCCCCGATAGACTTATAAAAAGACTCTAATCTATTGTTGGAGCACAAATTTATTTGCAGATTCTAATGGATTTTCATATAATCAATTTTTAGGGATCTTTCAGGGCATCAACATCATTTTAAATTCCTTAAACATCTTCACCTCAGTTTAAAGACTATAGATTCTAGAGATATTTAAGCAAACTTGCTGGAATTATTAGGGACCAACATCATTTCAAATTCCTTAAATATCTTCACCTCTCCTATAGTTTATTAGTCCAAAAACTGTAGAAATATTTAACCGATCCTGAGAGTCGAAAGTGCTGAGATTTGGCAGAGTTTAATGGGCTCGTTAAATTCAACGGGTTGGATTTGTTTTACACTCTCTGTGTGTGGTTCTGTTATCTCTCTAAAGTCGCCCTTAAAAGTGCCCTCTACAATTTTCCAACTCAAAGACTTTTCAGTCATAAAAGTTTTTATGATCGCTTGAAACTAACAAATTGGGCGGAGGCCCCCCCAACCGGAAAATGGGGAAACTTCCAACCGCAAAGGGCAAATCAAATTTTAATTGCAACCCCGAAATCATTGGTTTTGGCTCACTGCATCGTCGCATTTGCGATTAATCGCTGACTTTTACGAGAAGAGCCAACTGTACCCGAGGGCCCCGCAGGATTAACCGCGTTCGTTCACCTTCCCCCCGCCAATCGATGGTATCATTCACGGAAGTGCACTAATTTTTCATGTTTTGAAATCCGACGACAGCCCAGGATCGCTTCTCAGAACGGACAGCGACGCATGCGCAGCCGAGTTTGTTCACCTCTCCCTGGAGCGTGTTCCTCGGAGCTCTACACGCGCCCTGGTTACGCACGGATTGTGTTACAAACGAGACAACCCAGTGGGGGCCCAGCAGCCACAGGTCTATGCTAGGAGGTGGGAGGGAGGATTGGAGTCCTCGGTAGTTTTTTTGATTTTTCCAAGCAACTGTTTCAATTTCAGCTTCCTCTGTATTTGGTTTTGGTTCCCGTAATTTCCATTTCACTTTCACATTCGCTGGCGGAGCCTTCGCTTGGGGTGTGTGGGATTTCCAGGGAGGGGTCTCGTCTAAATGATTTCTGACACTTTTGACTGATCGACCAGCCACGGTGTCTCCTCTAGAGCCGCCCCTGTGCCATATTAACCTTGCTTCCTTAAAGTCGTTTGAACAAAAAAACCAAAATTAATGTGGGAAAAATACAAATTTCCATCTTATCTTCCCTAATGAATGGAGATTATGGCAGTTCAATAGTTTGCAGGGATTGTTTATTAGTTTCTCGTGATTTAATTTTATTTATGAATTTTTCTACTTTTATCTTACAGGGTTTTAAAAAAAAGGAGAGGATTTTTGTGGTATATCTTTGATTTGATCCCTCGGAATGGCGAACGGATAACAAGAACCGATGGATGATGAATTTAAGGTAAGTACGGAATTTTTATTTATATATTTTTTTCTATTTTCTGACTGGCATTCTCGGGCCCACAGTCACGGGGCAATGGGATGGGCTTATTTGAAAATTGTTTTTCAAGGGATAATCTGGTTTTAAAGTTGGGCTGGGGGAATCAAGTCTCCAAACCGAAATCCCCAAAGCCGCAGCATAAATCGAACGCCAACAAACGCCATTTGACGCTTTCTTTGAACTGATCTTTGGGCACTTTCGTCTAGATGGCGCCAACGCGCCGATCGCTGTTTTAAAGTTTTAACAATTAATTGATAGGTGGCGCTATTTAATCTTCAGGAGCCGTCGAAGGCCGCATTAATAGAGCTCAGATTGAAGGCGCAAACGGCAGACCCAAAAAGGCTCGACCTTAGGAAGGAACTCGAATTATTTAAAGCTCTTAATGATCTCGGGTCATTTGCTTACCCGGAGGTGGTGAAGGTGGCGTAGAGGATCTGCTCGGACTCGACGTAGGCTGTGCCCTGGACCTCGTCGAAATAGTAAGGGTATTCGCCGGGCAGCGAGCAATTCAGTCGCGCCTTCAAGAACGAAGTCCAATTGTCCCTGAGGATTTGATCCCCGCCAGCGTCGTTCTTGCACACTCGAGCTATGCGGGAAAAGACGGCCTAAAAAAGGACACAGAGGACTTTAAAACTCAGCTAGTTTGTGGCTTTTCCCTGACTAACCTTGCCGCAGGTCATGTGCTCGGCGGCTGCCTCGCGGAACACAAAGTACACGAAGCTCCCAGCCTCAAAGCTGCCCACGAACTGCGGGCCATTCAGCCAGTTGTTGTTGTACTGTTTGGTCCGAAGGATACGCTTGCGTTCCACCTAAAAACACAAACAGAAATTGTAATTCTGGTGATAAATAGGACTGCAGTAAACTTACCCCATTGGGTTGGATTTCGGTGCGCATGATGGCCGCATCGCTGCCAGAGAAATCCGTGGCTGTGGCCACAAACATGCTGCCATTGCCCAGCATTAGACTTGTGCTGTTGGCCTGCGGATGAAAGGGGCAGATCACCACGCCGTTGTCCACTCGTGTAACGTTCAGGTTCTCCATCTGCCAACACACAAAAAGCACCATAAACATTGAGAAACTCGAGTCGTGGCCGGCAATGTGGCAATCTCGCTTACCTGGCGCCACGAACAGCTCGGCTGGAAGGCATTCGTCCCACACGCGTACAGTTTCTCACCGTGGCTGTGGAGAACGCGCACGTAGTTGCGGCAGAGTCGCTCCGACTGTCCTTTGGCCTGGCACATGGCGATTTGGGGGGGCGCGGCCGGCCAGTTGGTCTTCTCCAGCAGCTCCAGGTCGAAGGACAATCGATACAAGGTGTCTCTGTAAAGAATCGTAGGTCATTATTTGATTCTTGCTTGCTGTTCGACAGTCAGAGCGGCTCATAAATTTCTAGCCATTCTCGGTGGCTGGTGCGGTGCATTGAACTGCAAGGCAAACCAGTAATGCCAACCAGTGACAGGGACAGGGACCGGGGGCTCTGCTCGCTCGCAGATTTGAAATATAAAAACTGAAAATTGGTTGTGACTGAGGCGATGGTTTGTGGCTCTGTGGGCGTCACTAAACCCACTGATCTATGCTCATTGCCGCCACAAGCGATTGGGAACCAGCCCAAAAAAACGAAATACCCTTACCAAAAAAAAACCCAGAGAGGAGACTATTAAATCAAACAAACGGGGAAAACTGTTAAAAATAACCAACAGATTGTTTCGGATCGGTTTATTTGACTCTTTCTTATATATTCTGTTTATTACAGATCCGTCTTTGGAAACAGATCGGATTCGATGCTCTTGATGTTGGGACAAATTTGGAAACAGATCGGATACGATGCTCTTGATGTTGGGACAAATTGGCGATAATGATTCTCCCGATAGTTCCTCAGATAATTGGATGTGGATGATGTAGCCAGCATCTTAATCACGGAATTGGAGAGGCTCTTTCAACTGCCAGGATATTTCTTACAGGATGCGTAACTTTCATCTGCAGATCAGCCTAATGGCATGTGA
>JBAMCP010002574.1:0-11607 GCA_037075105.1 Lissocephala sabroskyi | reverse complement strand
TTCGGGATTTGATCTAAACTTTTCCAATTGAAAGATGATTCATACAAGGTCTCTCAAAACTATGAGTAAAGTTAACTCAAATCGTAGGAAATGGAAAGGAATTAAAAAAACTTAATATTGAAATCCAGAATTTATTTATAAAGCGGAAGGAAAGTTTCTCCAAAATTTAATATGTTCTAGAATTCTTCAATTTTGTGTAAAGATTATTTATGTAAGATCTCCAAAACTACGAGTTAAGCTAACTCAAATCTTGAGAAATGAGGAGGGATTTAAGGAACTTTATATTAAAATTAGGAATTTATTTATGAAGTAAGAGGAAGTGTAAGAAAAAAGAAAGACAGTGTTGCTTTTGATGCAATCCGACCAAAGTATTGTAGATTTGATTTTTGGGATTTGATCTGAACTTCTCCAATTTAAAGATGATTCATACAAGGTCTCTCAAAACTATGAGTAAAGTTACCTCAAATTGTAAGAAATGGAAAAGGAATTTAAGGAATTTAATATTTAAATTCAGAATTTATTTATAAAGTGGGAGGAAAGTTTCCGAAAAATATTATACTCTAGAATTCTTCAATTATATCTTAAGATCATTCATACAAGGTCTCTCAACACTATGAGTAAAGTTAACTCAAATCGTAAGAAATGAAAGGAAATTTAAGGAATTCAGAATTTATTTAAGAAGAGGAATTTAAGGAGCTGAATATAAAAACTCAGAATTAATCTATATTGAGGAAAGTCATGCAAGTATTTTACGTCGGAATTTAATCTAGACTTCTTTTATTATCTTTAAAGATGATTCAGGCAAGATCCCCAAAACTGTGAGTAAGGTTTACTCATCAACCCACTTTAATTTATGGTCGGTTCTAAGTCCAAGCAACCTTGCAAACCCTGAGACAGTTCCTATATGTTCTAATTCCTTGAGCTTTTCGGCCACTCTAGGGTTAATTCCTCCAGTTCTAAACGCATTTGCCTATTTGAGGGGACAAAACGTGGCAAACTAATCCCAAGAAAGGAAAAAACAAGGGGAAACAAAATTGGCGGCATCTTTTCATGTAAATTACGTGGCACCTTAACCCTCTACAGCCCCCGGGGGTGCCCCATTCCCCTGTGTCAATTTCGAATGTGTCAATTTCATTCAATTTTCCTATCACATTCGAGCCGAATTTCTCCGCCGCTGCAAATGAATTTGTGAAATATAATTTATATGCCGCAACGTATCCGAATTCGCATGCCTCATAAATAAATGAAACCCAAGACGAGGGGGACGCCAGCGAGGGGTGGGAGAAAGCCGAGGGCGCTATCGCATGAGCAATGCCTTTTGGCTAAATGTTGCATATTTGCATTCACTCGTGGCAAATTTTAAATCTTGCAAAACAAATTAGGTGTCATTGGCATGGGCAGGCGGCATTAATACCGCCAACAACGCCCAAGACGCCGCGCATCTTGAATCACCTTCCCAGCCCCGCCCCCGCCCCACCCCGCACGCTGCACTAGGCATTCCCATGCATTTACATGCATTCAAAATGACAGCACGTTCTGTATGCGATTTCAATTAGTGGGGAACCCAACGGTAGTTACATGTGACTGGGCCCCGACGACGACGCCTCGCCAATTTATTCCCGGGGGAGTGAATGAGCGGTGGCCTCCGCCGATGACGTTGCCGGCGTTCAGCACATACACCTAGACAGTCGACTTCTTTTATTGTTGCGATTTTGCTTTCCTTTTGGTTTTGTTGTTTTTGTTTTTTCAAACGCCAAGTGCAATTATTTTTAGCTGCCAACGCATAAGACAGTCGCTGCCGACGCCGACGCCGGCCGAGGCTGAGCGCCGCTTCAAGAGCACAGACAGCGTCGTTGATTACGTCGCCTGGTGAATGGCGGCGGCAGCAGCGCTGCTTGCCGGTGTTTTTTCTTCTTCTCTTTTCTTTCTTTTCTCTGCGGCCCATCCACGGCACACATGCTGGCTGCCGGCCACCGTGAGTGTGGGTCCGTTGCCTTGCCTGTGTGTGAGTGTCAGTGGGGGTTTTGTTTGTTTGAGGCGACTACTCTTTTCGCCCAGCCCTAGCATAGGCGAATTCCTAGACAGCCTGTTAGCCTTTCGGTCTCTTCCGTTGCTTCTATCTGAAAAGTGTATCTGAAATTCGACTTTGGGGGTTCTTTGGACAGCCTTGTTTGGCGTTTGTTTATTTTTCCTCGTTTCCATCGTTTTTAATGTGAAATCGGTTGTGGCGGTCGTGTTAACCACACTGACTTGACCAATTGGCTGTGCAGTGGCAATGGCAACAAATTTGCGTCAGCGCATCCAAACGCAAATTAATTAAAAAGAAATTTACAAAAAATAACACGGAAAACAGCAAACATATTCAGAAATATGGCCCGCGGGTTAGTTGGCTGGGACGTTTTGCAATATTTCAAGCGGTAAATCGAAGCCCGAGTGACAAGCGGGCCCAGCGCTAATTGCCCACAGACGTTCGCCGGCCGCGAGAGAGTGTGTAGGCCAGTCGGGGGGCGGGGTCACTCGCAGGTTCGACAGTGGGCAGTGGACATTTGACGCCCATTTGCTGACACATGTCAACAAAATGAGTGCAGCAATCGGTCGTGAGGTGTGGACACTCACACACTACTCTACATGAGTGTGTGACTGCAACGGATATGCAGTCGGCGGCTGGGGCAGCTGGCCAGCAAATTAATTTCAAAATCAAATTAAATGTCAACAAATTATTATAATTACGCTGTTAAATGCAGCCACGCAGCCAGGGAGGCCGCTGTGTGCGTGACGCAGCGCCCAGCAACAAGTAAAGCGAACGGCAAGAACGAGAAGAAGAAGAGCGCCGAGCATGCCGTGCGTGTGTGCGTGAGCACTGAAGCGTGGCCAAGCGGCAGCGACTGCGGGCCGGGCAATGTGTATAAACAAATTTAAGGCAGCCTGCGCCCACATCAAAATTAACAACTGAAAACCGTTGGCACATTTAATTAAAATGAACAATGCCAGCGGCAACCCTGGCTCCGCCACTCCACCACGTAATTTGTAAGAGAGCGAGCAAGAAGAAGAAAAGGTAAAAACGGCCATGGAAATAAACCTAGAGAAAGAGGAAGAACAACTAAGCCGGTGAGCTGCGCTCGCTCTCACACCCACACAGCGGCCACTAAGTTCGGTTTTTTTTATCTCTCCCTCTCTCGCTTAGAAACGAATTTCGACTGGCGGTGGCCTAATTGAGTGATTTCTGAATGGGGCCAGCTGTTTATTAGCTTCTTATCCGAAACCTAATCAAGCCGGCCGATTGTTTGGCGAACAGCAGTTGCCGCCGCCCAGCCGAAAAAAAAACCCAAGCCAGGGTAATTTGTGGGGCAAATAAATCTAAATTAATTGAAAACGAATGCAATTGAATGCTGCACCCTCCCCGGATCCGATGATTTATTTTGACATAAAGCCGAAAAATTCTCGATATACAGAATTTATGGCGCCACGTTTCAAGTCGGACTTTGTCTCTTGCCTCTTCCAGCCGATTAGCATTATTTTTTGGCAGAATGTAATTGGCAAAAACGTTTTCGGCATAGCAAATTAGCCGGCGAAATGATCTCGGCTTTGTTTCCAGTGTTGGGGAACACACTTTAAAATTGCTGCCAGCCGTTGCTGAAAATGGCTATAAATTTGAGCAAACAAACGAGCAAATGAAAAGACCCTCGAATGACAAAGCTCATTTCCAGCCCGTGATTGAGTACTTACATATTTGTATGTTAAATATTTGCCGTCGCCGAGCTTTGAAAAAAACAACAACACAACTATATAGACGGACCGACAGACAGGCTAATGGATCGCGGATTCGCTTTCTCATACAACCAACCGGGGCTTAAAACTTTGCTGTTGTCATTGCCAGTCTCGCTTCGATATGTTTTTAATGTTTACCCAACGCTGCGTCACATAGGGTAACCGAAATTTACCCTCCCTACAAAGAGGGTATAAGGTATCCAATGTCAAAAGATGAGCATACCCTGGAGAGGTACAAGGAGCGAGGCTCAGGCACCCCACGAGTTAATTCTTGTTTTCTATTTTATAATTTAAAGCTTCTGTCAGCTTGGGGTAAGTTTTATAAGCCTTGGTAATCTGAGTACCTAAAAGTATCTCCACAAATCTTGACTTTATATTATAGAGTCTATATCCGGTCATCATAAATTTAACCTTCGCTTTCTCTGCTAGAGATCAATTAGTCGATTTAAAGCTCAAAAGTCACACTTGCGATTTACTGCCGGGGGTAAAGGGTATATCGCTGTAGGAAATCGCGAGACAATGAGGCAGGGGGTGGGGGGTAGGGGCGTGGTACTTACATAGATCAAGCCAGAGTAATATCTGTCTTTGATGTTGTGCAATACGGAGGCCTCGTTGAGGCACGTCAGCTCGGCCATGTCCTCGACTTTGTCAAATTTTGGCGGATTCATCTTTTGTATATCATCGCGTAGGATCATGACACGTTTGCCGGTCTCGGCCAACTCCACTTCGACCTCGTCGCCATGTTCACGCTTAATACTGGCGGCAACGAAACCCTGTAAAAAAGAAATGCAAATCAATCAATTAGTCATACGAAATTCCCAGAGATCACAGTTACTTCTTATGCAAATTTATACCCCCCCAGTGAGTGCACTCATTGAGGACACTCACTTGGCCCATCTTGACTCTGCGTGAGTCAAGCGCAGTCACGGTGACATGAGTCACGGAATAACCGAATCAGCCAAATGGATTCATATATCGATCAATCGAAGCGTGGCAATTATGATGGGCTTTTAATTGAGAGGAAGATAAAACCTTTCGAATAAATCCCAACAGATTTCTAGTCGATGGGGGAAGGCGTTCAAATGAAGTCATTGAAGTTGGGGCCGCTGTTATTCGGGGTCCTTTTGGCTGTACACGGATCGCAGGCTCTTTTCCAATTGAAGAACGTGGAATGCAAGGCTTTGGATCCGGAATTCTGTAATATTCCCACCTGCGAACTCAAAGTCTTGGGTCGGGGAATAATCGGCCTGAATTTAGTGGTCACTTTAAAACGCATGCCCGTGGAAAATGTCACTGTGAGTGGGTAAATTTCCTAGCAATCTAAATTTGAGTTTAAATCTGGTTTCAGGTTAATCTGGGGTTATTTCGGAAATTTAACGGTTACCGTCCGTTCCTCTACAATGTGACACTGGACTTTTGCGACTTCCAGCGCCACCAGATGCGCTACCCGTTCTTCAAAATCTTCTACCAAATGTTCACCAAGTCCTCCAATATCAACCACACCTGCCCCTACAATGTGAGTGTTCCAATCATCGACTAAAATATTCTTTATATCTCTAACACTTCGGTACCTTTCAGCATGACATCATTTTGAAAGAAGTCGTTCTCCAGGATGCAATGCTAGATAAACTCCCTTTGCCCTCGGGGTTCTACAAATTCAAACTGAAAGTGGCCGGCAACAACGAATGGCGAGCGGTCGTCGATGTATTCGTGGAAGTTGTTGAGGCAATAAAAGTCGGCTGATTACTTTAGGATCTCTTCAAATGGGAGGACACTTATATTGATCACCGAAGACACCCTGTCCCTCGATTTGTCTCTCTACAGGTGGGAACGCCCGGTGGATTTCAACCGTGAAATTCAAAATTTAATCTCGATAACTCGGAAAGCTATCAAAAACGAATTACATATCATTATTTCAGTTAATTAAGACATAAACCATAAGTAGGTCGCAGGAGTTTAATTCAGAAATCATTGAATTTTTGAAGTAAATTAAAAGGTCATTGAGCTTCAGGACTCGGACTGATCAGCAAGGCAAAAGTTATAATTGGAGTCCCTAAAGTACTCATAATAATTATGATAATACCTAAAATATCTGTGAATATAAATTCTTGTCTTCTCCAATTCCTTTTATAAAGCCAACTAAAGAGAGCGAAACTTAAGTCTGCTTAGGATCTTAAATATTTAAGACTGATCGGCAAGACTTAAGTTTCAGTCCTTAAGGAAACAATAATGATTTGTTTATAAGAAGAATGTTTATTTCTCTGCCCTTGGAATCTGAAAGATTAAGGCTGAGATAAGGAATATTTATACTCTCACTCGCCTATGCATGGTCCTTAAGAGATCTTAGAGAACTTTCCTTAAGAAATATAAAATATTCTATACTCTTTTTCCTCTTTAAAATCCAACTAAAGACAGCGAAACTAAAGTCTGTTTGGGATCTTAAATACTCAAGACTAATCGGCCAGACAAAAGTTCTATTTGGAGTTCATAATTATATTAATCTCTTTATAAGAATCTGAAAGATTGCGGTTGAGATAGGGAATATTTCTACTCTCACTCGCCTATGCATGATCCTGAAGAGATTTTAGAGATATTTCCTTAAGAAATATAAAGTATTCTATACTTGAATTCCTCTTTTGTAAGCGAACCTGAGGATCTTAAATATTAATAACTGATTGGCAAGACATAAGTTATAATTAGAGTCCCGAAGGTGCTCATAATTATAATGATTAAGGAACTCATGTTTCTGGAGTTATTTCTATACTCGAATTCCAAACTAAAGTCCGCTTAGGATGTCAAATACTCGTGATTGTAAAAGTTTCCCTTGGCTTTTATCAAGTTCAAGTTCTGTGGGGCATCACGAGGAGCCGCGTGGAACATGAAATTGGATTGAAAACAGCCGACACAAGAACTCAAGTGCAACTGCAACAGCAGCAGCAGCAGCAGCGGCGGCAACAATGGGGCCGCCCGCTGTGTGCCACATTGACATTAATCAAAACGGGGGCCACACTTTGCCACAGCCGGCCCTGTAATTTAGTCATTAAAGGGTGATGCAAAGTGCACCCAGGGCGCAGTTGGCTTCTGTCTGCCCGGAGAGCGTGCATTGTGAATATGACCGGCGATAGCGGGGCATGTTTATCGGGCATGCCTCATGCAGCCGGCGGGGGCAAGTCTGCGCTATCTTCTGGCTCTTCCGGCATTCAAGATAAACGCAAGGAAGACGGCAGCGGCGGCGGTGGATTCATCCCTGCGAGTTTTGAGTTGTGCGGGGTCAATGAATTGCTGATGGGAAGTCTTATCGTCTTGGAATGCTCAAATCGAGCGGAGGAGGCCATTTTCCTTGGCCACGCATATCGAGTTCTGTTCGGTGCCAAAAAACTTTCAATTTCCACACGAGATCGTTTCGACTTGGTGGGCTGTGGGCCGGTGGCCCCATCCGCCGACCTCCTGTCAGTTGGCTTAGCATTTGCGCATAAAAAATCTGTACGAATTGACAGTTTGGACACCGCAAAAAGCCAAAATGTGTAGACGGCCCAGCCAAATGCAAATGCCCAGCCGGGGCAGCGGGGGTTTAAATTCAAGCTGCACAGGCGTAAAATAAGCGGCCATATAAGGTGAGTGCGTGCTCAAAATGCCAGGCAGTCAGTGAAGCGCAGAGAAAAGCCGTCGCAGGCAAGTTGAGGAATCTTTAAAAATCGGGCCATATGTCCAGGCCGGGGGCGCTTGATTCGCAACCTTGAACTTCCCAACCAGCCGTCCATTTGTCAGGCCTCTTGGAATATTTCAAGTTTATTATTTGTACTTTTGTTTACATTTCACTGGAGAACGCCCGGCACGGCCAGGAATGTAAATAAAGAAACCCGAAGAGGGCGGGCAGATCTCACTTAATAATTTGTTGCTCTTTTTAATCGATCAACCGAAGTCCGCGCGTCTGCTGGCCATGGCCGCATACAAATTCGTATCCCACATAAGAAATATACAAATCCATATACGTCCATAGGGAAGGGCATGGGGGAGGCGCGGCGGAGAACGTAAACGAGATACGAACGTAAAAGTTCATTGGCCGCGTTAACCGGACGAAAGCCGAAATCGGCCACAAAGACGACGCTGGGGACGTCGCCGTTGTCAGCGCCGCAGCCGTCGTTTGGTTAAGGTTCAGTTTTATTTTAGGCCTCCAAGAGGAAAATCAAACGGAGGCCAGGATTACAAAAGGGCTCAAGGGGTTCCCAAAGAAGGGAATCTATGAAAACTAAAGGAATCTTGAGAAACTGTTTCAAGGAATCTTTGTCTTTAAAGTGAAAAGAATTGCATTCTTTAAATTCCTGGGAGATTTTACTTGAAGAAAATGAACAATTAGATCTTAATTATGAATCATAATTAAACAGGAAACACAGAAAGGTCATCAGACATTATCTTCAGTTTTCGCCTTCAGAAATTCCTTAAGCCTTATAGCTGTGGCATTTTAGGCCACGAACAAAAATGCTCCCCGGTGTTGGCATGAATAAATTTCGCAAAAAAAAAGACATTTAAAATTTAAACAGTTGGCGGTGTTGACATAATTTTGTTATTTCTTGTCTTCGCGGCTGTTTAAACCCACCCAATTACCCCCCGCCCACCCGATCCGACCAACTCTGCTGAAACGAGAGCACCAACAACAACCGAACACCCGTTGGCCGGGGGAGAGCCGACCGGCGGCGCGCCTGTGTGCGTGAGCTTCTGTTCGTGCGCTCGTGTGTGTGTGTGACATTCCAGCAGAGCAACAGTTTTTTTTTTGCGCTGCTCGCGGTATGCAAATTTGTCCGTCGCTGCGGCCCTCGGTCCCTTTCGGTGTTTGTTTCTCCGTTGGCCAGGCCGGTTGACAACGGCAAATCGAACCATGAGTAATGTCCCCCCACCCCCTCCCCGTTTAAAAGGAAAAATAACTGCATGTTGACATTTGAGTTGTTATTTTTTTATAGCCCAAAAAATAACCTGCTACCATTTTAAAGTTGAGCCGACGCACTTTATCTCTGGAATTTGGGGCCATAAAGAACTTTACAAATTACAGCAGCTTGTATTTTTGGCTTCTTTATCGCCACCCCACCCCACCCAAGTTGAATGACTTCCAAAAACCGTTAGAAGTTGACAGAAATTTTTGCATAACAAAAAACTCTTGTCTCCTTATCAGTGTGGCAAAATTTACTGCTGAATTTAAATAAAAAGCAGAGAAAAATATAAATATATGAAGATTAAGCTGCACAGCCGCCTCTGCCTCTGTGTGTGTGTGTGTGTGTGTCAAACAAACTTGTTTTCTACTCCCCGCTCTCTAGCGCTCTCTCTCTTTCTTTCACACACACACCGGCGCACATTCCGGTGGGCATGACTCACACGCTCCAGTGAATGCAAATCGAAAATTGAACAGGCCCACGAAAAAGTAACAGCAAAAATATAAAACAATTCCATTGTACACAAAATAGAACGGTTAACTGTACTGCCGACCGGCCGCCCTTTCAACGCTTCAATTAACAAATTTGCAAATGACGAAACTGCGGGTGGGGGATGGAAGATTTTTGGTGAATGAAAACGACTTTTTGAGGTTTTCTAAATTCACCGAAAGAAACGCGATGATTTCAGCGGGCGGATGTTTACTTTTTTATTATCATGACCAATAACAGCAAAAAGGCAAAAGCAACAGCAAATTAAAAAGAAGTCCACTGCCATTGGTGCATGATTCATGCCGATAGTTTTCGTGGTGGGAGAGGGCAAGCATTTCGATTTCTACCTGCGAGCGATAACGGAAGAGAGCGAGAGGAGGGCATTCGATAAGTCCGAATTAATCATACAGTTCTTATCGGTTTGTGTGTGATTCATGGACTCGATAAGAGCCTCGAAATTTTCTCTTGCCTTCTCCCGTCTGTTGCCCTTTAATCGGCTTAAAATATTTTCAATAAAAATACAAAAATAAAATAAAAAAGCCACGATAAAAATCAGCCCTGTCTTGGGCCAGCCATTCCGACCGTCAAGCCGCCGTACAAAAACAAAAAAAAACTGGTCAAACACGCGCCCAACAACAAGAACGCGGCTAACGACGCCGCCGACAGCAGCGGCCGTCGAGGCGACGTGGATGTGGCCAACGCCTGCGCAGCACAGCGAAGCGCTACAGGTTTTTCAAGTCGTGCGGGCGGGTTGGGCAGGCAGTTGGCCGGGAGGCAGCCGGCGTTGGGCGCAAGCGCAGCCCGGTGAAAGCTAAGGCGTGGAAGAAGAAGAGCACCCCACAGGGACGCCCTTGTGGGCGGGGGGGCAAAGGACTCACCTGATTTTCATGAGGGACCCAAACCAAACGCTTCTGTGTCCATTCCGCCTGTGTGGCCGGATCGTTGAATTGATTGCGCTCCACCGAGAGATATTTCAACTCGGGGTCGTTGCGATCGACTTCTTCTGACATTGTTATCGATTTTCGATTGCTCCTCCTACGCTTGTGTTGGTTTTTTCAATTTTGTTTATTTGAATTATTCGTTATTAATTGGGTTTTTTTTCCTACACGTTTCTGTTATTGCACGAAAAAATATTAAGCATACAATTAATTAATTTCCTTTGGACTTCATTTGGAGGGGGGGAAACGGTTGTTATTGTTGACGTCGACGGCGCTGCCGGTGGCGCTGCCGCGGCCGCTGCTTTTGTAAACAAAATATTCCAACATTGAGATACATTTTTCGCATTTTGCGGCACAATTTTATCTGTAAGACGCGGGTTTTTTTTTATCTTAGAAATGCGGCACAAAAGCCAGACAGCGAGAGCGGCAGCGCAGCAGCAGCAGCAGCGACGGCGGCAACAGCCAACCGAAGAACAGAGTTGGAAAAGGGAACGGACAAGAAAAAATATGGCCACACTCATACACACGCACTCACATACACACAGCACACACACACACACAAACGCACGCACGCCGAAGACCAGAGCGCAGTTTTTGACTCGTTTTCGGCTTTTCTTGTGAAATTTTTGTAAATTGAATTTAATATTTTGAAGCGGCAATTTCGCGTTGTCAGCACTGCATTTTTGCCAATTCCACACAATTGCATTAAAATGGGCGTATTTAATTTCATTTGTTTCACTGGCCGGCGGCTTTTGGGCGTTGCGCTTTTTCTCAGCTGCGGTTTTTTCTTTACATAGCGGCGTGTTTTTTTTTTGGGCCGTGTACTTTGCTTATTTTTGTTAAGAACAATATTTGCCTTTTATATGGTTTTTTTAAGTGCGACTTGTGCACTTTTATTTGTTTAAAACGACAGCTGCACTTCTTGCGCACACAAACACACACACACAGGCGCAAAATGGAATAAATGCACAGCAAATTTACCGCTCGAAATTTATACGCGTCTGTTCGGTCGCTCTTTTTTCTTGCAATTGAGGCTATTTCTGAGAAGTGCTGTCTGCGGAGAGCGGCTGTTCCAATTCGATAACCGATTACAAATCAACCCTGCGCCGGCACACCGCGCAGGTCGCACTCTTTTTAAATTTTTAATATTTAAACGATAATTATATCGGGACGTGTTTGGATCATATTTTTCTAAGTACAAGTATAAATATACGTTGGCTAAGGGTTTTTAAGCAAAAAATTAAAATTCGAAGGAGTTAATGTTTATTTTTGGAATTATCTGATTTCTGCTACTGTAAAAAATCACAACTCCTTTTTGGATAATATTGAAGCCCTGAAAAACAATTGTTGCATTGATTTTTGTGATTTAATTACAAAATGAGAGCTCTGAAATAAAGTCAATTCTCCAGCCCTGGCCGATAAGTTTTATGATTTTAAAAGTAAAATATTTTAATTGGTTTGAAGTCTTTTACTACAATGGTTAAAAT
>JBAMCP010002572.1:0-11644 GCA_037075105.1 Lissocephala sabroskyi | reverse complement strand
CCCCAAGTGTGCTACACTCCGGACCTCCAGCCGGAGTGGCTGATTGCCTTGGTGTGCATTTTCATTGGCTGCATCTGCATAACCACCACAGTGATTCTGCTGGCCTCGAGCACCTGGGACAGGAATGTGATTCCCTATGCCCGCTGGGTGGGATTTGCCGCGATGGTTCTGTTCTGCATGGCCGCAGTGGTCTTCCCGCTGGGCTTTCACATCGAGGAGATTGGGGGGCAGGCCTACCAGCTGCCCAACACTTTCAAGATCGGCATTTCCTACATAATGTTCGTGCTGGCTTTGTGGATTACTGTGGTGTCGGAGCTGTTCGCGGGCAAAGTGTGTTTGCCGCATTTTTAAGACACTCCGATTTAGGTTTAGGTTTATGTTTAGATATGTAAATAATGTACATACTTTGGATGTTTGAGCTCGACGACTAGAGAGCCCATGATTTTGGGGGTTTTAGTTTCTGTCCGATTTTGACTGTGATGTTTGGAGTTTTTTTTAATTTTACAAAGCCCACGAATCTTTTTTATAGTTCGAACAAAATTAACTAGAAATCTCTCACAAAGACTTTACGAGCGGCAGTCGCATTTATTTTAGTTTATCTCCTACGAATATTAAATTCACTGAACGATAAATTAAAAGAGTTTTATTTTTGTCGCTGGGCTGACTGAATTGGTCGGCTTTCAGATTGAAACTGAAGCGAGAAACTCTCGCCCGGGACATAATGAATTCTTAGGCAGACGAACGCCCGACCGATCGCCCGATCGCCCTCTCCTTTTTCTCAATCGTAAACAATTCGCATCGAATTTCAAGAGCACCCAACGGTCTCGACGCTTCAGCAGAACTCAAGTGTTTCCCCATAAGCAACACTCCCAATTCGAATTACACTCCTCCGACCAAATGGGACACAATTCAGCCACACAACATAAATTTTAATTTGACCCGAGATTAAGTTTTTTTGTCTATCAGGTCAAGGCGTCCTTATCAACCAACCCGCTCACCCGCTGACCCAAGCGAGCGTCTCTAGAAATCTCTTGTTCCTTCGCTCATAAAAAACTCTATTCATATTTTTCCAAACATTAAAAAAATGCTTAGATTGTAAATTTCAAGGCTTGATCTATACTTTGATCTACTCGAAATGGAATATTCTTTTATCAGATCGCCGAATCAATTCGAAATTTATAAGTCTATATTCCGTGATTTAAGTTGACTTAAAAAAAAAAAAACCACACAAAGCAGCTGGCGGAAGGAAGGCACAGCAGTTGAGAGGGCAGACGGGTAGAAGGAACAGGACAGAAGGATAGACCGACTGGCCAACTTCTATTTTCAACCGCCTTTCTCCCTCTTTTTGCCCCAACCAAAAAACATAAGGCTACCTCTCTCCCCACGAATTAAATTGGGTATATGGTAAATATGGAAAATAGTAAAAGAAAAGCGCAAAAAGGACCTCACTTGTGTGCCCTTTAGAGCACTTACCATTGAACTTAATTTGCTGCTGTTGGTAGTTTTGTATTTACTGTTATTTGGTTTTTAAATTGCCCGATTGTCCGTTTTGATTTGATGGTCGGGGTCATTTAAATATGTGGGATTAGTATACACACACAAATACACTCATTCAAACACACACACATGAGAATGACTGGCATTTCTCGATCGCGGGGAACTGCCGGCGGCCCGGCCCTGTTGTGCTTTTATACAATTGGGGGCCCTCAGGAAAGCTTTCAGGGAGAGCGAAAGCTCAGCTTAGAGCAGATTGTTCTCCAGTTATTAAAGGAATTACAATTTAAAGAAAGTGGAGATGAAGACAGATGGACAGACCCACGGAGACGGGCGGACGGACTGCTAAAAAGATAAATACATGACTGACGGAAGGTCCAAGCATTAAAATGGATGTTTCGACTCCGGGCAGTTGGAAGTGGTAGTCGCTAGAATGGACAGATGGATTCTAGACTATGCGGTGAATAATCAGGCAGACGGACAGATTAAAAGAGAGGGAGAGAAGGGGAGAAGCTATGAGGCAGATATGTACACCCTGCGATAACTAGGGTAGATTGACCAAATTAAATTTAATATCCCCGATTTAACACTCCCACAAACATCCAAGTACCCACGCCCAGGAACACACACGCTCCAAATACACACACACAGGTGTACCAAACACGGCGGCGAGGTTGGTTTTTACCTGACAGAGTCGGGTCATCGCTGTTTCGGGAGTTTCCTCAAGCGACTCGAGGACCCCTGTACCCCTTACGGCCCCAGCCGTGGGGGAGGACACTCGTCATTTGCCTACGCCCTCTGTCGTCGGCGGGCACTCTCCTCAACCAGGAGAACCTCACACGGGAGACGGCGAGAGACCTTAATACGGAGAATGTCGTTTAAGAATTCGAAACCCCTGCCAATAAGTTCGATACCCAGACTCTGAGACTCGCGGCGGCACTGCAGAGCCTTCCTCCCACCCTCCACCCCTATAGCACCCCATATCCCCGGTGTAAATAAGAAAATAATATTGAATTGATGTTGAAAGAAATGCTGAAAAATAAATAAATAAATATCAAATAAGCATAAAATATCCCCGCTGTAAATAAGAAAATTACAGTGATGTTGATAAAAATGCTGAAAAAAATAAACAAATATCAAATCATAAGTAAAATAAACTAAACAAAATGATGACTTGCCAGTGCCCTGAATCAGCCGAGCTTATAAACTTTCCTGGAAGATCGAAGAAGGTTTTTTTTTGTAGGTTGTTTAATGGACTGTGGAACTGACAGACGGACAAGAGGAGGGAAGGAAATTGGACGGCTTGCAAATGGAAAAAAACTGCACAAAAATATGAGAGGGACGAATAGACAAACAAACAGGGAATAAAGTACACAAAGACAGACGGAAAAATAAACAAAAATCCGACTCCCAAGCAAAATTGTAGAATGGATCTTTGGACGGATGAAATTTGAGAAAGCAATCGACATAAACAGAAGCCGATCGCCTCCGAGAAGTTTAAATCCATAAAAGAACCTAGAAAAAATACTAATAATTAAAGGAATATAAAAGTTAAAGAATTAAATAATCGTCCAATCAAATCAACCTAATCAAAAAACCTAGAAAAAATACTAAAAATTAAAGGAATATAAAAGTTTAAAAATAAAATACCCATCCAATCAAATCAACCTAATCAAATAACCTAGAAAAATACAACAAATTATAAGAACATTATAAGAAATTTAAAGAATTAAATAACCATACAATCAAATCTCCAGGCAAGTCGATCCCAGCTCTTCCATAATGAAGTCAAACCATTGATAGATCCGTTTATTTGATATTTTCAAGGATGCGGATAAGGTTACTGGACACGCATTGCTATACACAAACTACACTGGATAATATTTCAGGGGTTATTGTAAACAAAATATATGGAGATTTGTCTGTTCCTAAAATAAAATAGGAAACCCTTTTGGGATCCTTAAAAAGTGTTTAACTTGCGATTAGTTTGTTATTTTATATAATCTATTAATTTCCTGAAATAAAAGAACCTAAAGAAATTAAAAAAGAATCATAAAGTCTTTAAAAATAAAGAATTTATATCACAAGCGCACAGATGTATATTTAAATATCGTTTAATATTCTTAAGATTGTGTGTTAAATTATTTTTGGCTGGTTCAATCAAATTCTGACCAGCCGAATTTGAAAGGAAATCGATTCGTGCAATTTAGATTATTCGCTGTTTAATTGAGCCTCCCACCGCCCGAGGGGCGTTCTGGAGAGCTCGCTTTATAGATACTACGTCAAACGTAATTATGGTTGAGGAGAGAGATACTTAAGTTAATTTGATGTGTCGCGTAAATGCTTAAAATTGCTGATTACTCTACAAGCTGACCTAAGGAAACAACAGAAATAAATAACAACATGCTTAAGCTTATGGTAAACGTAAAAAACATACGAGTATGGCTAATCGAATCTACAAACATGTTTAAGAACAATCTGAGCGCTAGTGATTACAATTTGCCATCAAAAGGCGTCTTTACAAAGTAGGTGACTAGATTTCCCTTGCCCTTGACGTAGGTGAGGCCGCGGCACTCGCACTCGTAGCCGGCGGCCATTAATATCTTGGCCGTATTCTCGGTGGTCTGAAAGGCAAACGAATTATATTATTTATGCCGCATCAATTTATTCTAATCAGCCATCACCTGGAGTCTGCCCATGACACCGCAGGAGTCCATGCGCGAGGCGACGTTGACGGTGTTGCTCCAGATATCGTATTGCGGCTTTTGGGCGCCAATTACGCCGGCAATCACCGGGCCGTGGTTGAGGCCGATGCGTAGACGGAAGCGTTGAAATGACTCGCGATTAATCGAATCCAATATTCCCATCAAAGCAATGGCGAATTCCACCAGTATGACCACGTTGTGCTCTTCCGTACGCTTTTCGTCCTGCCACAATAAAAAGGGAAATTAAATGAAATCCGGTTAGTTGCTTTTTATTCGAACCGGGACCCGTCCCGCTTGGCTGGGCAGTCACAGTTGGCTTGCTTGGGTTAATGCCGAGACCAAATTTTGCTGGTTGGTTTGGTTTGCCACCCCCCAAAAAGAAGGACTTACCGCAAAGCTACGCGACTGGAGAGTTGAATTGTTATTTACAGGATTAGTAAGGCATGAAAATCGGAGTTAGAAACAAATTAAGCTGTACAGAAATTCGTGATTGATTTAAGCTCCCTCGACTCACCGTGGCGCCGTCCTCTTTGCCAGGTCTCAGGCCCGAGGCACACATATAAGTGCTGGCTATGGTCTTGATCTTCTCGATGCCGCTGAACTTCGGCTTCAAAAGCAACTAAAATTTCAATAGAGTTTATTAAAATGAAAAGTATTTAACACTTTATATGTCACAGACCTTGTCAAAGTCGCAGATAATTTCGTTTAACAAGCGCAGACACTCCAGGCCCTGTTTGTTGACATCGGTCTCGTCGTAGAACTCCTTGTAGTTGGGTATCGAGGCAAACATGACCGCCACGCAGGAGTAGCTCTCGTGGTAGAGCTCCGTGGAGCGCTCCAAGTGCAGGAAATGAGTGGCCACGTGGGCCGGCAGGATGTTCTCCAATAAAATCTGAGAGAAATACAATTTATAGATGGATTTTTTATCCGTTTAAGAGCTGCTCACCTTATTTATGCCCCGCATGGTCTCGACCTCTTCTTGCTCGACCTTGAGCTTAGCCTTCCACAGGAAATCCGTGCGCGCCACGTACTCGCCCTGGCGATCGAGCGTGTGCAGCACCGCAATCACCAGAAGCAGCAACAAGAAGCCCTCCAACAGCAAATGCGGTCTGGAAAACAATAAACTCTTTAGAAAACAAATAAACAGGGCTTTGAATTTCCTACTGTATGGGGAAGTAGACGAACAGATCGCTGTAGTTGAGCACGATGATCTGGCAGACGAGGGCCCCCAGCATGGTGATGAGCTTCAAGATGAAACCGGAGCGCAGGAAGGACGAAATGGCCGCCAGGCTTATGGCACAGCAGAAAAGGAAAATGGGCGTGATATCGTAGCCCTCAAAGTCCAGCTTGAAATCATCGGGGGACTCAAACGAAGTGCTGTTTGTGGAGTTCCCAGTGCTGTTGGAATTCAAAGCAAAGTCATCAGGCTCATTCTCCAGGAAACTGTAGCTTATCTGGGGAAATTTATAGAGTGAGTGGGCGGAGTGGCTGGGGAAATTTATGAGACTTACCACGCTGAAAACAGCACAGGCCGATATAAGAATATTGACTATCATAAACATGGCAAGACGAAGATAGCGACTGCTGGCCACCACCTGGCCGGGTCCGTTGCGCTCGGTGACCGTGGCCTGGACATCGGGGACGGACATGTGGCTCAGGCAGAGGAACAGAACCAAAGCTATGAAACTGGCCAGCAAGGAGCCGACCAGGGCGATTTGCCTGTCGAATAAATGAGTTTGAAATGCAATTTCATAAAATGAATTAACGCAATTACAATTTCAGCACAATCAGCTGGACGACGGCCAAGGACAGGAAGAGGACGAAGGCGCACAGCAAATCATAGCGGAAGTGTGTGTCTGGCTGAGCCTGAAATTGAAAGATATTCAATTACCACACACACTCACACTCACTCGCACCCAGGATAGTCCTCCTGGCGACCTTACTTACGCGGTACATGGCCTCGCGGGGCGTGTTGCGGTACCACATGGTGAAAGGCTTCAGCTCCGTGGGTGGGCCGAAGAAATTAAAATTGAAACATTTACGCTCGGGCGGCAGTAAATTTGATTCAATCATGGCAATGCTCTGCGGGACACCAGAAAAGGAGTTACAGAAGGAACAACAGCAGAAGGCGCCTTAAACTTTATTCGTCCCTTTTTTTAGGGACTTTGGGGGTCAATTTTATCAATTCGATTTTAAAATTGCATCCGGTGAGGATGCTGACCCCTAAATTGAATTCTGACCCCTCTAACCCGACTTACCGCCAGTCCAATGTTCTTGACCAGCTTGGATTCGGCAATGTTGGCAAAAGGGCGATCGGCTCCCCAGCATTCCACGTATTTGGTCATCTTCGAAGAGGGGCGATTCCGAGAGACATGACCTACAAAAAGAACAGAGTTCAAAGTTCAATTTAGGGAACCTCTTAAAGCATTTAAAGAAGAACAGATTATAATTGAAATGGAGAGAGTTTAGATCTTCGATGGAGCAACTTTTAATTAAATTGGTGAACGGCAGTTTAAGTTTCCGGCGAGTGAAATAAAACAGCAGGCGGTAAAAATTATAGCCCGTGAAATGCATTTTAGAGCAACAACTTAACCCGACTTGGGGTGTGCGCGTCTTTATGGCCGCCATCAACCCACCTGCATGGCTGCGAAAACTTTCGCCGCTGTGTATGGACAATTTGCGTCCCTCGATGAAGGCCCCCGAGGAGCGGCGTCTGTCGGCAAAGGACATCAAGCCTGCAAGTATACAAAATAAAGAAATTGAAATGAAAACTGACCAGGCCAACTCACCCTGAACGGACAGCTTCCTTCGTGAGCGTTCCGGAGCTTCGCCGACGGTGAGGCTGTTGCTTCCGCTGACCCCCACGCTGGCTGTGGTGGCCGTCGTCGTTGTGCTGTGCGTGGGCGTCACAGTGGCCTGGGCAGCGGCTTCGGTGGCTACAGCATTCGCTCCACTGTTTGAGACGCCACTTTCGCTGCCACTCATGCTGAGCAAATCGTGATCTTCGACGGCCACGGGAATGGCTATCTTGGCCGTGGGATCCGTAGACGAATCGCCACTGCCGCGATGAGCGGAGGCTGCCTTGAGTTCGGCCTCCAGTTCACGGACCACCAGCGGCTCGTTAGCGGCAGCTGTCGAGTCGCCGTCATCGTCTTCCTCGGACAGCTCCTTGATTGACATCGAGGTCGTGGGCACCAATTGAGGATGAGTTGGCGCTTCCGTAGGCGAATGCCCGTCACCCACACGTTCGACGAAAATCGGCTGGGGCTTTTCCGCTGGCAAGAGTTTCTCTGTCACACTGTCGCCGGTCTCTCCTTCCACAGCTCCGTTGTCCTCGTTGTGTTCGACTACGCGCGGCACACTGTGCGTATAGGCCGGCTGAAAATAAGGATTTAATAGATTTTTGGGTGACTCTTCCCGCCGTCCACTTACCCTTGGAGGAACTATGAGATAGGTTTCGATTTTGTGATCCGCCAAGTAAGCATCTCGATTGCCGCCGTTGCCCTCCTCCACCTCGAATTTGTTGCCCAGAAAGTCCAGGGTTTGCTTTGTGATGTGCACGCGTCTGTGGATAACAAGCAGGCGGCATGCCACATGCGCTGAAGTGAGCTAAAGTTTCGCAAGACCTTGCAGCACAAAAAGACCCACAGTTGCTATGCTTTGCTTCTTATTTCCTTTGTGGTCCAATAATCCCCCAAAGATTTACCAAATTGTCTTATAAACTCAATCACGCGGAAAACTCAGCCCCAAAAAGGCCCATTAGACGGCTTTCAGCCCACTGGTCTGTACTTCAATCTTATTCGATTCAATGTAATTGGAACCGGAACTCCTATTGCCCAGTGTGAGTGCCCCCAACCCACAAGGAAAATAGTCAACAAAACGCTCTTTAAAATTCAGCAAATCCGCGCTTAATGGGAGGGGTTCTTGGGCTAAACTGAACTCGCTTTGTATACCCTTTACCCTTTGATGGATTGGGATATTTTATTGGTTTGGTTTGCATTAGGAAATATAATTTTATGAACTACTAAAATTGATTAAGAAACCTTAGTTCCATAAAGTTTTTTATTCTCCTTACCCTTTAATAGGTAAGGGTATTTTATTGGTTTTGTTTGGTTTCCATTGGGAAATAGAATTATATGAACTACTATGAAAGGCGTAAGAAACCATTCAAGCCTTAGCTTTTTTATACTCCTTACGCTTTAATGGGTAAGGGTATTTTACTTGGTTTGCCTGCATTTTTATAAACTACCACAAACAGCGTTAGAAACCTTTCAAATCTTAGTTCCCTAAAATTTAAATCCCAAAAGTCTACATAATCCTGGTTTTCTATATTAACCGATTCTTGTAACCTTAAAAAGGCTACCCCTTTTTAGATTTGTTAAGAAATCAAAGCCAATGAAAGCGGATTGAATTTACGTCCCACAGGATCTTCCCTTACTAAAAATTTTAAGCTGCCTTCTCGCCGTTTGTGGGCAGATTTAAACCTTTTCCCCTCAATGCCGTGAATGCCTAAACAGCCTAAGTAAGGAATAATTTCCCTCATTGTTTCGGTGCCTTGATTCCTCCTGCAGTCTGCTCTAAATTGCGCCTTATATTTGCCTACCTAACTACCTCGTTAAAAGTTAACTTCGCCATTTTCTTGAACTACATAAACACCTTGTTAAAGTGCAATTCTTAATGCGACTTCAACGCTTCTTTAATCTTTTTATACCCCGCCATAAGCTTCACATATTTAAGGGTCCTTGAAATTATGTAGGTCTCCCTTGCCCCAGAGACAAATATGTTACCTATGAATGAGTGAAACCATGGAAATGAGAAGGACTGAGGGTATTTTGTCTTTGTAGGGCGCAAGTTTTTGGCTGTTATGGTTAGCTACGTAATTTAGCTTCGCGCAGAGTCAACACTTACCCGGCCACACCGCCGCTTTCCATGTGGTTGGCCAAGGTAACATCATCGCTCCAAACATCAAATTGCCACTTGCGTAGGCCAAGGACACCGCAGAGTACGTTGCCAGTGTGGATTCCAATTCGCATGTCAACATTTATGCCCGTTGCCTCACGCACATGTCTGCGGGTTATACGAAAAAAACGAGAACGGAATAAAGCAAACACAAACAATGAAAATGCCCCCACCCCGTCACCACCCACTTCTTTGAGTGACTGGCCTTTGAGCACAACACACACCCCAAGACCGGCCAATTAAATGCCAACTAAAATTACCGCAGAAGCCCAAAGTCCATTCACATTCTTTCGGGCTTTCTTATTGTTCTACCGGCCAAATGGGCCGCATTAACATAGAAACAGGCAGGCAAGGACCATTAAATTATTCGTCTAGGAAAAGAGGTCACTGGAGGGCCCCAAAAGTTGCCATTAACACGATCAAAACTACATGAGAAGTCGATCTAGCGGCAGTCAAGGGTCCTCTTAAAAAATCCTGGCCCTATGCTCGTTTTAAGTGCCCTAAAAAAGCTAAAGGTTCCGGAGAGCAGCATAATGAGAAATCGAAACCTGAACAGGTTTAAACTTGAGAAATTCGGTCATCTAATAAACCTAAAGACGAATTATTTTTCCACGACCAATAAATTCTCAAAAATCATTAAAAATTCTGGATTATGTGGATCAAGAAGACCTCATGGGTAATCTATTCGAGAATTCGAGGCTTAAACGTCTCCAAACTCAAGATTCTCGGCCATTTAATAAATCTCAGTCATTAGACGATAAAAAATCATCTGAAGGAAACTTCTTTCCTCTTCTAAAGTCGCTTGAATGAAATTCCTTGTGAATGGAATCAACGATCCTAACTGAAGGCAAAGTGAATTCCTCGCCAACAGAAAGAATGATAAGGAAAATTCATGGCAGTTGCATTTGAGACTCCTTGACAAGCTTTAAATTTAGCCAAACACATCACGTGTCCTTGTTAAATTTAAGCCTTGGCCTTAAGCGGGGGCGTCGAATAAAACGCTTTTGAATTGCAACTTTATGGGGCTGAGCGCCATAAGAAGTTCTGGAAGCGGCCCCCTTATTCGGGGGTCATCTGGACGGGATTCTTATGCTCAATGGCCTGCAATATAAACGGCCATTCCCGAGCAGCTGAAGTGGCAACGCCGAAAGATTAAAAGGCCAACTGTCTGACCTTTGAAAAGCCAACGCAGCCGCCACTGCCACGAATGTGAGCTTGGCAACACAATAGCAATTGCCGAAATAAAAGAATTTCTGTGCAGAATGAAATTAAACTGAGCGCCTTGGCCGGGCCTTTGTGCTGATTGCCAGCATTGTACTCTCGGTTATGTATATCCTTGTTATGTGATACATTCGGGGACATACGCCTAATGCGGTTTAATAGGCTTCGTAGAACAAAGAGGCTGACATGCCGGCCAGCTGGTCAACAAAATAAAACGTCAACATTCATTTGCATAAGCCGCCCTGCCGAGGCCAAAGAGCAACTCAAACACCTTCCCGTGTGTGTGGGCTGCACAAAGCGAGGGAAACACTCTGTTGACTGAGCACACCCACCTGATGGCATCGATCATCTGCAGGCCCATGTTGACGCAGTTGCTGGCGTGTTGCGGCCGGGAGATGGGCAGGCCGGAAACGCAGTAATAGCAGTCGCCCAAAATCTTGATGCGCAGACATTGGTTTTCCTGCCAAGGACAGCTTTAAATATTTTATACGAGACAGTTTTATTCTTCACCTACCTGGGCGATTTGATCGAAGCGGCCGAAGAGATCGTTGAGGGTCTTGACCAAATCACTGGCCGTCAGCTGCTCCGACAAGGGCGTGAAGTTCACAATATCCGCATACAGAATGGACACGTTGTTGTGGCGCTGCACATGGAGCTCGTGGAAGCGAGTGGCCGAGGTGGAGGCCGGACCGCCGGCACGTTGACAGGCATCTGCCATTTTCAACATGATGCTGCGCTTGACCTGCCATCCCAAACGAATAGGAAATGAACGACTGAATGGGCGAGCACAGGCAGAAAACTCACCTCGGCTGCTATGTAGGCGGGTATGACGCTGAGGAGAAGCTGCTCCTGTTGTTCTCTTTCGCATTCCAATTTGACGCGCTGCTCAATTCCTGTCCTGGTGCCGTCCACGGTGCGATTGTGGGCTGCGTCTGACATTATGCGGTAGTAAAGTCCGGAAACGGAAGCGCTTGCCAACATCACAATCTCGCCAAACAGCTGCAAACGAAGATTACAAACAGCAGGAGGTTAAAGGAATTTCGCTAAACAAAAATACCTAAAAACTGTTGCCCACTAGCAATTAAAGTTTCGTTCTCTATTCATGGCCACAGTTTGCGGGCCAATTTAATACGCTAAGCCTTTCTGACCTCCGAACCGCCTACAAATCCCGCAGCTGCAATAAAACGCAATTCAGCCTCATTTTTATTGCCAACCGCCGGACACTTAATTACTGCAGTCAATGCGCGGAGTACGTGACCCTCCAT
>JBAMCP010002570.1:0-11658 GCA_037075105.1 Lissocephala sabroskyi | reverse complement strand
CTTTTATTCGTAAACTTTGCATTCTTACAACACAGCTTTGTTGTTTTATATGAAATTTGTTTGCACCTTGTTAGCTTTATGCTGGCCATCGATAACAGCTGTTGGTTGCGGGCCGCTGCCGATAACAGCTGATCGATTGCCAGCCTTTGTTGCGTGTGGAATGTGCAGTTTGCTTTTTTTTAATTCCAAATGTAATGTTCCAAGCAATGCGCGATGCTGCTTCGTATCCGCCATGCCATCCTGGAGGTCAACGGCACGCCCACAACCACCAAACAATCGGCCATTATAATCAACAACGAAATAATCATAACTTCCGGCTGCATCCTCCAGCCCTACGCAGGCGACACGGACTCCCTGGGCACCTCGGAGATCCTCCACAGCCTCCAGCAATGCCAGCTGGTCAATGTCCAAGACGAATCATCCCCGGCTGCCCGCCATTTGCGTGGCCTCAACTACTCGGTGACCTTTGATCGCCGCCAAACAACCGCCCAAAACAGCGGCAGCGGCAGTGCCAGCGGCAACCCCCGCAGCCACATCCTCACCCGCTACTCGGCCAAGCCTCTGTACGTGTTCTGCGCCACAGAAGTGTCCCGCAACCTACACAAAATCCTGCTCACCTCCGATGCCTCCAACCCGCCCAACGAAGTGCTCCGCTCCAGCTTCCTGGTCCTGAGCATGCGCCCGAGCAAGGAACGCGAGACTTTCAAGCGGTTCCTTGAGCACATAGGAAACTACCTGAGGTACCTGCAGCCCCTGCGCACCCTGGACGATGTCCTGGTCATGTGCTCTCCCTTCGGCCTGGAGAACTTCTACAAAACCATCAGCATAGGCAAAGTCTCGAATGTGATGGGCCGCAGCGGCTCGCTGTTTGCCTTGTCCAATGCGCTGCCTCTGGGCTGCGAGGGATCCGCGGTTTTTAATAGCAGATTGTGAGGAAATATCCTTCTGGAGTTTTAAGGATTTCTTAATGAATTTCTGCTTGTTTCAGGCGGCTGATAGGCATTGTGATCTGCACTTCGTTCCAGCGGCAACAGGAGAACGTGAACTTGACTTTGGCGGCCAATTTCGGCTACTTGCTGAGGGACTTCATGGACCAACTGGGAGTGCCCATAACCACCTTCAATCTGCAGCGGGAGCCTGCCAATTTTGCCTGTAAAAGGAGCCTAGAAAATCTTAAGCCTTTTCTATTGTTCTTTGCCTTCAGGGGAGCGCACGATTGTGGTGATTGAGGTGGGCGGCCAGCAGGGCACTGGGACCTTCATCAAGGTCCACAACAAGCGCTTCATCCTCACCTGCGCCCATGTGGTGGGAAATGTAAGACGAGATCCGGAAATCCGCCCTAAAACAATCTCAAAATCAACTCCCCATTTTTAGGTCACCCCGAAGATCTTTTGCCGCGCAGTGGACCGCAAGTTCACCACTGAAGTCTTGTGGTGCAATCCGGAGAGCAATCGTCCTTATGACTTGGCCCTGCTCAGCGCTCCGGAGGATGTGCCCGAGCGCTACTGCGTGCGCTTGGCCCGCAAGGCAGCCAACGTCGGCCAGGCCGTTTACAATGCCGGCTTTCCCTATTTTGTTAACTTCAATTTTAAATATGATTTCAATCCGTCGATCTTCCAAGGACGCATCATCAAGTGCGACCAAGGAGCCATCATGTCCGACGGCAGCGTCCAGGCTGGGCAAAGCGGCGGTCCCATGTTCGACCAGACGGGCTGCCTGCTGGGCGTCTGCGTGTCCAACATCAAATTCGAGGACACCGTTTATCCCAACATAAACACAGCCATTCCCATTTGTGATATACGCGCGACCCTCGAGGAGTTCGCCAGGACCAACGACTTGAAGGTCTTGAGCAATTTGGTGGCCAGCCAGGATGTGCGGCGGGTGTGGGCCTTGGAGTCGCCGCCGATCAAAAGCAAATTGTGAAACTCCCAACGCTGTTTATTTTTTTGCAATAATATTTAAATTGGTTAGAACAAAGAACCCAGGACCTTTTTAGATCTTGTCCAGGCAATCGTTAACGTGGCTCTGCAGCACGCTGAGCGCCTCGAAGCCCTTCGAGCAGACCGGACAGCGCAGCGTGGCTGTCTTGGCGGCCGCGCCCGTGGGATCCAAAACCTGAAACCAAATAAAACCCGTCAAAGGATCTGTGGAGGCAACGCCAGCCTGGCTCACCCTCACCGGTCGCTGGTCCTCGCGCAGGCTGCTCCTGGCCGAGCTCTGGGGGCTGGGGGACTGGCTGGTCTTGTGGCTCTCGGCCAGGGCCTCGATCAGCTCCTGGTTGCGCCTTTGGAGCGCCCGCAGGTCCTGCAGGTACTGCTCCTTCTCGCCGGCATTCTTCTCCCTGTCGGCGCGCTCCATTTCAAAGTCGCGCAGGTAGACTTCCACCTGCTGCTGGAGGTGGGCAATCTCGACCTGCTGCTGCTCGTCCTTGGCGCTCAGCTGGCTGATGTCGGCCTTGTGCTTCCTCAGCAGCTCCTCGGCGCTGGTCAGCGTGACTTTCAGGCAGTCGATCTCATCGATGTACGTTTTTTGCTGGAATCACAAATCACTAGGGAACTTCAGTTGTCCGTTTTACACTCACCATGTCCTTGATTTCCAGATTCTCGGCCAGCAGCTGGGACATTTGCCGCTGCAGATCTTTGGTCAGGCGCTCGTGCTCCTCCCGCTTGATGAAATCGAGGTTCGCCTTCTGCTCGCCGCCCTCCAGCGACACAAACTCGTACGACGGCTGCAATGATCAAAGGTCGAAGTGGATATGAAAATGAATTGCAAGCGCCACTCACGAGTTGTTGCTGGGAAAGCTTATCAATTTCCACGCGCATGTTGCCGATGAGGGAGGTCTTCTCGGAGACTTCTTGCCTGAGGTCGTCGTGCTCCTTCTGCCGGATATTCTCGGCCTCGAGCATGTGCTCCAGATTGGCTTGGATGTCTTTTTTGAGCTCCTGGTTTTCGTCGGTTAATTTGCGGATTTGCTCCTTGCATTCCTGCAGTTCCGATTCGTATTTCTGGGTCTGTTTGGCCGCCTCCAGGCGCCACTGCTGGGTGATCTTGTAATAGCCTTCCATGGTGTGGTTGACCTTGTCTAGTGTCTCTGAAATACAGACGAGTTTGTTAGGTAGCCGCGATCCTTTAAGCATCCTTGCTACTCACTTTTCAAAGCCATGTAATCGTTGATCATGTTTTGTAGCTTCACCACGTCCTCGGCGCAGGCCTGCATGGAGCACAGGCTGGGGAACTGCGAGTACACGCTGTTCTGTTGGACGGAAGAGACAAATTGGCTTGATATCCTGTGGGCTTTCTTGATCTTACCTTAAGGACATCGGGTTTTACTTCGCCGAGTATAAAACTGGCGGCCAGGGATTCAGTGCCGCTGGTGGTGCCCGAGGCTGTGAGCACCACAGGCAGGCTGTTGTCATTTTGTTTTGGTTGGTCCTGCATGGCTGGCAAGGGATCCTCTTTGTCGCTGACTGGGCACAGTGAGGGCAGCGGCGAACTGCCCAGTATAACAAATGATTCCTCTTCGGCCATATTAGTCACTGTTGTTTGCTGACTGTGATGTGTTTTTGGTTAGCAAATTGGCCGGGGGATCTCCCGATTTGCTTAAATCGCTGCTCCCGATGAGCAGCTGCGGCCGTGACGTAGTTGCTTTATTGATCGATACTAGGTTGCGATTTTATCGGTTAGAGATAACGTATACATTATATACCAGTTGGCTAATAAAATTTCTGAATCATAGTTATGATAATTGGGAAATTTTTCCGATTTTGCGTTATACGCAGTAATCGTTTAGTCAAGCGGGGGCGGCTGTGGGAGGCAACTCGATGACAATGTTTACAAATATTTCATTGCGATAGCTCATTGCCCGATAAATTTAAGCAGCGGCAACACTGATCTTTAAATTAAAATAAAATAAACTGGTTAGTGTGGAATGCATTTAATTATATTTATTCTAAAGACAAGGCTGCAAGTCTGATCTGCTTACGGTTCGCGAGTCAGTCAGTAAAATTTCTCAAAAGTGCCAAGTGGTGAAATCAATAGAGTCCGAAAGCAACCCTTTTGCCTGTTCTTCTTTTCTCTTCAAGTTTGCGAATAAGCGAATAAATCTACGTTATAAGCTACGTCTATTTAAATAATTATGTTTTTATTTAACTAAGTACCTTTTTATTCCATCAAAAAAATAAATATGCTAAATACTGTTGGCGCGCTCGTTTTAAATGTCCCAGGGTTGCCCTGCGTCCAAACTCGATGGCTTACCTTACTGGGCATCAGGGATGTGTTCGATAGTTTTCTTCCGGCGGGCTTTCGGTCGGCGTCGTCTCTCGCCGCTGGGCGATGCGCGATTAAATCAAAAAAATAATTAAATGCATTTACAAACGAACGCGAGGTGATTTTAGCAACGGTGAATATTGTGTGCGTATGGGTATTGTGGAATTTTACCTGAAGTCTGTGTAGTTTAGTGTGTTTGCGGGTGTGTTGAAGAGAGCATTGCATTGGCATAAATTTGAGAGCAGTGATTGTCAATGGGGAGAGTCCGATGAACGTAATCGAATGCAGGGGAGCAAACGATAAATTTATTCGTGTGCTGCGCGTGAGGCGTGAGCGAAGACCAGCTGGAGAGCCGCATCGGAGAGCCAATTGACCAGTTTTTGCACCCTGTGCACCAGCCAAGAGCAGCAAAATACCACTTTTTCGCACTCCAATTGGAACCGAGTTGGTTATTTACGAAGTTGGCCGCACCCTACGCGATTCCACCATGAGTCCGACAACGTAACACAATCCCGCAGTCGTGGTGTGAGAGAGTCCGAGTGCAGACGTAAGCGGAACGTAATTTACGCCGGATTTTCAACGTGTCGCATCGATAAAAAAGCAGAAAAGAAAATATTCGCCTAGCTAAAATATATATATTTTTTGATCCAAATGATCAAATTAAATCTTGAAAAGTGCTCAAATAAATCACCCAGTGTGCCCCGCAATGTGTGAAGTAAATGCAAAAAATACTAAATAAATGACAACAATAACCGCGTTCGGCCAACTCTGCCACTTGTTTTTCCACTTTTGCGTCTGCCGCGGTCACCGTCGTCGCGCTTTCTCGCCGTTGCAACGCCCGTCGTCGTCGGTTGCCGTCTCTTAATTTTTTGTTGTTTTTTTTTGTCTATCAATTTTTATTGTTGTTGTTTAATTTCATTTCTGCCCGCACACACACACAAAAATTAAATAAAAAAAAAGCCAACAACAAATTCTGAGCGGCGGCGATAAAAATTCTTCGCTCCGCCAAACGTCGACGTCGCCGTTTGTCTGTCGTCGCTGTCGCCGTCGCTGCCGACGTCGCGGTCGCGTGTGTGTTTCATTTGTTTTATTGAAATTGCAGAAAAAAAATTTAAAACGACGGCTTTGAAATTATTGAATGTTATTTTTTTTAAGGGTTACGCAATTTCTTGTCTATGAGCTCAGCTCGACCCTCAGAAGAAGTTTCGTCAAAACAGAAAATGCAACGCCTGCTGGCAGCGAATGAAGCAGCAGCGCCCACAACAACAACAACAACCAATCAGTAATTTCGGAGCAACAACAACAACACCAGCGACTCGGCAAGCGAAGGGCGCAGAAATTAGCGTTAGCCGCTGGGGAGGCAGCTAAATTAAAATTAATAAAAACAACAACAACCACCACCAACGACCGAGCGTCTGTCTGTCCGCCATGGCCGCCTCGTCGCATCACAATGCAAATTTGCTAAGTTCGGACATTTCGCGTCGCAATCCGCAAGATGAATACGAACTCATCCAGAAGATTGGCTCCGGCACCTACGGCGATGTTTACAAGGTGAGTACGACTGCCCCCCTGGGTCACCCTGTTGCCGTCAATCGTCTGTGCGTGAGTCGCCCCCCACCCCTCGCTGGTCAGTGTTGCATTTTTTTTTGTGTTCTCTTCTTCTTCGTTGCCTTCGCCCCCGTGCCTCTGGTGTTGGTCAGTGGCAAATGAGCGACAATGTCGGCGGTTGGACAAATGCGGAGTTGCGTTGCCAGACGATCGATGGTTGGGGGTGGGGGTATGGCTAAGTGGGTCGCGGGTGTGCGGGTGATTTCCGTATATTTTCGCATTTTATGTGAATGTCATAAAAAATGATTACGACCCAATAGTTTGATGAACGAAAGCCACACTCCCCGGGCGGGGAAGAGCGTTGCTCGCAATTGATGGTAGGAATTAATTTACAGAGTGCTTTTTCCCTAAACCCCCTCGCCAGTTTAAGAATCGAACAATCTGCCTTTTTGTAATTCGATAATAGACGAGTTTTCGTTTATTTATCGGAACCTTTTTGAGTATTATTGCCGGCTCGATAATTTATTCGTTGTCGATCTCGTTTATCGTTCTGCTTGATGTGTCATTTGAATGCGATTGGCGATATTCACCGCTGCCTACTCACACACCGCTGACCTCAATTAATCGATTCATCCGTCAATCGGAACCGAACTGTCGATGACCAGACGGGAGAGACGACTGTGTGTGAATGGCCGCCCATATGGAGAGCGGCTTGTGTATATCATTTGGCACTTTGTTGCTCGCGCTGCTCTTCTCGTTGTTGTTGTTGTTGCTTGAGATGCGTCACATGGCAAGCGAGTCGCTGTCGTCAGTGGCGCATGGCAGGGGCGGCTCACCCCTTTTTGTGCTTGTTCTTTCGTTTGTGTCGCTCTTTTTTATTTCATATGCGGAATTTCTTGTGCGAGCGAGGAATACTGGAATTTATGATGCCATACGGCGGCTCCCCCGCTTCGATTTGCCGCCAGTCAAATGTTTGCCGCTGGTATGCAAAGGGGCGGGGGGTGGTAGTGCAGTTCACTCGTCGACGTTTCCACGTTTCCACTCGTCGATTCGTACAGATGTTTGTTTATTAAAAGTTTCATAACGTCTGCCATAAACAAAGCGCCCCAACACACGCACAACCACACCGCGTTATACGAATTCCGGTGAGTTCGTTTATATCACATTGGTCCGCCGTTTCCCCCCCTGCGTCGGTCCGTTTGATTGTGAATTTGAACTTTGATATAAACACAATTGAACTCGATTTTTTGTTTCTACGAACAAAAATTTATATGGATTATTTCCGATAAGGGGTTAAGCGCCCCCCGTCAGCCATTTCCATTTGCCGGCTATCGATAACTGATACCATTTAATGCCAGATAAATTGCAAGGGGCCAACGCAGCCCGCTATTTTGATCGGCGGTGTGTCGCTGTGAATGCCAAATAAATTGCAAGGGGCCAACGCAGCCCGCTATTTTGATTAGCTTGCCGTGGTGAATGGCAAAAATTCTGAGAGCCGACATTTGCCTAAAATTAAAGTCCAGGGATAAAAACACAAACGCGGAATTGGACAGGTGGAAAAGTGGGCAGTTATGCAATGAAAGTTGTACGCCTACGAGTCTCCCCCAGCCCTTTGTGTGTTGATTGGTGTGTGTGTGTGTGTGGATGCCCGGCACTTGACTTCGCTGCGCGTATTGTTTGCGCCCCGCTGTTGTTGTTGTTGTAGTTTTCGTGGTTGTTGCTCTTCTTCCACTTTAACAATCATCGTCGTCATCGCCGAGACTTTTCCCGGCCTCACGCAGCACGCATGAAAAACATGGGGGAGGAAAAAAGAAAAAAAATTGGCGCAAACCACTTGGTTGGGCCGAGGGGGTGGGGGTCGGGGGCCAGCGTCGAGCAAATTACTAGAGAAAAGAACGAAGTGAATTGAAGTGAAGCAGCGCCGACGTCAACGTCAGCAGCGACTGCGACGCCAACCCAGTGAAGTGGCCTGGACAGCGGCAGCCACCGCAGCGCATTGTGTGCTTTTTTTCTGTTCCTCTTCTTTTTGTTTGCGCTACTGTTTTCCTCTCTATGCGTGGGTGGGGGTGGGGGGGTTTGTTAGTTTGTTTGTTTGCTCGCTGGTGCGTTTGGTTTGTTTGCCCAAATTGGCGGCTACATGTATCTATTTGGTCAGATAGGGAGTTAGGAAAAGGGAAATACGGAATTTCCCTGCCAGTGTAACTGAATTTACTTGATTTCCTCGTGATCGTCGAATTGGAACGAGTGGAATTGAAACGCGCGTGACTTCTTCGTGGCGTCGGCCATTTTGTGGGGGTAAAAAACACAAAGCGCGAATAGACGCAGGTAGCATTATGCAAATAATACCCTCCCCCACCCCCCTCTCCTTAGCCACCCTGCAAACACATAAACAACTCGCATTTTCAACGCATTTAAATATTTAATGACAGTTGGGTGAGGGGGAGGGGGGAACCCACACTGGCTTCCTAATTCAGTAACAACAATAACAGTTACCCATACTGGCGAGGGGGTGGCAACCCGTTGACCCAATTTGGTGAGGCCATAACTTGCACGTCTTCAGAAGGTGAACGAGGGGGGGGGGGCCTTGCCTGCCTCTGACAGCTGTGCGTGTGTGTGTGCGAGTGTAACAATAACTGCCACAGCAATTAAGACTTAAAGCGGAGATGCTTCCTCCCCCCACCCCTAACCGCTTCCTGTAAGAGTCTTGATGACGTCATCGGGGGAGGGGGGAAAGAGCAGCATTCGGTCAGTCACCTGGGAGCAGTTGAGCACGGTAAACCCCAAGGGGCTGGGGGGAGTCTAACCGCCTTCCTGGCTTTCGATTAATCCACTCGCCAAATCAACTAAAGTGCACAGAAATTTAAATAAAAAACCAACTCCCTTCTGGCCACCACCCCCCACCCCCTCCCAGTTGGCAAATATCGCAGAGTTGGGCAGTTGGACAGACGGACAGAGTTGGCTAGTCTGCGAAAAAGGGGTGGGCTGGTTGGTTCTATTATCCTTTTGCTTTAAAACATATCACAAAAAAAGGACCCTAACAAGCCTGGATATCCTCTCCCCCCACCCCCCACAGAATCTGCTTTTTATTTTTCTTTGCTGTGTATTTTTTGTGTTGTGTTTGTGGGCGTGAGTCGGTGGCCAGTGGGCGTGGCAGCCAGACAGACAACGTCGCCGACGACGGCCTATTTATGGTCCTGTGTCCTTTTTTTGCGAGCTTATTGGCTGCCCTGGGCGACGGGCACTTTTAGATCCTCCTTTGTCAGGTTGATATCATATTTTTTTTTGGGCAGTTGTCACGTTCGTTGGTCCCCCAGCCAGGTGGACAGTTGGACAGATGGGCAGAAGGACTTACTTTAACCTCCCCCCACCCCTGTGACTTTTTAAGCCGAGTTTTTCAGCCAATCTGCGGGGCTGTGCTCATCTCAACGAAGTTGAGTTTGCCCTTCTCACCATCTCAACAGCTCATTTGCTTCTGCCCGCCTCACCTAACCCGTTTCATGTCCTTGCTGAGCTGCTGACCTTCCCCCTCGAGAGGACTTCCTGTTTTGCCGTCGGCTGTCGGTTGTCGCTGCTGTTTTAGTTTTTCATTTCCTTTGGCCATTTCCGTTTGCCGTTACTTTGAATATTGAGCCGCCTTTTTTGCCATCCTTTCCACTTTGGATGGGGGGCTCCTTGGTAAATTGGATTCCTTAAAGACCCCCAAGATCCCAGCTGGTGGGAAAAGCTTCTTGCGTGGATTCTCTTAGAGTTGAGATTGCGGAGATGGGCAGTTTTTCAGGGAGGTCTTTAAATTCCTCTTCCTCTCATTAAAACTTTTATTTTGTCTTGGATTCCTTCAGTTTCCTTCTCTCCAGCAAAGAATCTTCTGACTTTTTTCGCGACTCTGCTAAGAGTTGAGATTGCGGAGATGGGCAGTTTTTCTGGGGGACTTTGTTTTGGTCCCTGATTCCTTCAGTTTTCCTTGGCTTTTATGTTCTTTCCGTCTCTCCAGGAAAGAATCTTCTGACTTCTATCGGCGGTCTTCGCAGAGTTGAGATTGAGCAGATGGGCAGTTTTTCTGGAAGGTCTTTAAATGCTTCTTCCTCTCATTTTGTCTTGGATGCCTCTAATTTTCTATGGCTTTTATGTTCGTGCGGTCTCTCCAGCCTCCGCGGCTCTGCTCAGAGTTGAGATGGGCAGATTTTCTGGGAGACTTTGTTTTGGTCCCAGATTCCTCCAGAGCTCTTTGGCTTTTTTATTCTTGCCGTCTCTCCAGAATGTCCAAGAATCTTCTAACTTTTTCCGCCGCTCTTCCCAGAGTTGAGATTGCGGAGATGGGCAGTTTTTTCTTTCCCCTTCTCCCTGCCCTCTCCATATTTCTGTTTCCCCCAATAAAAAGACAGAAGACAAATGCAAATTGCATTAAATATTATCAGTTTCCTTCCGCACCCTCCCGCTTATCCTTTCTGGAATTAAGGATATTAACAGTCTAATGAAGTCGGACAGTTGAGGATCCTCCGCGCTTGGTGAGATTATTAAAAACTTGTTAAATTATGCAAGTTAACTGAGCAACTTACGCGAGTCCAGAAAACCACCGAGAGGGGGTGGGAGGGGGGATGGGGGTTGCATTTTAACGTGCGGCCAAAAAAGTTTCATCTTTCCGATTTTCCTGTTTTCCTGTTTTATTTTTTTGTGCATAATTTCATTAGCCAAACGTTTGGGTGTTGGAACTTTTACCTCCCCCCACCCCCCATTCGACCAACAGACCCGTCATGTAATTCCAATTTGACTGCGGGGGGGTTGAGGGGGAGGGGGCAGGGTTCCCTCCCAAAAGTTTATAAAGCGCAAAAAAACAAAAGTTGAGCTAGTAAATTAATTTGCTGCGGCGTAAGATTTTAATTGCCTGCTCTCGGTTTCTGGTTCGTTGAGGGGGAGGGGGAAGGCTGGTTAAGTGTGATGGGGGAGGGGGTGGGGGTGGTTAAGGTCACAGCTGCGCGCGATTGATTATTTAATTCAAAATTCTTGAGAGTGAGGGAAAGGAAAATAAAGAGCTGGTTGGGGGAGGAGGGAAGTACCATAAATTTGTGACGTCATAGTCAACCCAGGGTTGTCGCTGCTTTAAATTCGTTTTCTTTACTTCTTTCTTTAAAAAACAACCCATTCGCTCTGTAAGGCCCGAATATTAAGCCAGGGTTGTCGCTGCTGTAAATTCCCTTTTATTTTAAATCATTCGCTCTGCAATTCTTAACCAGGGTTGTCGTTTTTTTTTTTTTTACAAACAATACAACAAGTCAAATTTTTTATTGTATGCCATTTTTTTCCCGGCTTCTGGCTCTCCGTATCCCCCCCCCCTCCCCATTTTTTTTCGCAATTTTCTGCATTCTTGTTATTAATTAATTAAAAGGTCTCTGGCTGTCAGAATTTTAACTCGTATCATCGAATCGCCCACAACAAAAACGAAAACAACCGCTAGAATGTCGGCAACTGTAGGCTGTAGCTGGAGGGAGGGGGTGGGGGGAACTGGAAAAGCCGACGAGAACGAAACTGACACGAAAATACCGCGAAATACTAAAAGCAACTTAAATTGAAGTGGACATGGTGGAAAATATTGAAATTAATGCGACCGGTCAAGAGGAAAGAAGAAGAAAAAACGCCTAACTGATTTTTCAAAATGGCCGCCAATCAGTCAGGCAATAAGTGGAGGGGGTGGTCGGACCGCAAGACATATAAAAACAATTATCAATTTAATTGTTTTAGAAATAAAACAAAATGTTAAGAAGAAGAAAACGAGGAGCCTGTAGTATGGGGGGTGGGGGGTGGTGGTGGTGAGTTTAGAGTTTGAAGAGCAGCACCAGGCCATCGTGT
>JBAMCP010002569.1:0-11661 GCA_037075105.1 Lissocephala sabroskyi | reverse complement strand
ACCCCGCGGGCATCCAAAATCACGTCACGCCAGCGCCACTGAAACCGCCACCGTTTTCCGAATTGAGCAGCCGTGTAAACAAATTATGATTAAATGAAAGTGACTTTGATCCCCGACTGCCGGACAGCCGGACAGTTCGCCCCCAAAAACAATGTCAATGCCAGAGATCATCGCTTTGGGGTCTGTGGGATTTGCTCCACGTGACAACGCTGGTGACGGCGACCCGTGAATTTGGATTAATTTTAAAGTTTCGACCTTGTTCGGGGGGCGAATCGAATTGATTAATTGATTGATTGATGGTTCTGCGGGCAGTCGAGGGGAGATCGAGAGCCCATCAAATTCATTAGAGACGGAGAGGAAAAAGAGAGATCTAAGGTTTGAAATCTTTATAAGCATAGGAGAGAGTCTTGAGTTGCTTTATAGGGGTGGGAAAGATGGGATATTGAAAGGCGAATGACCTTAAATTGAAACCCAAGTCAAGGTGGATCGAAATCTATATATAATCAGAGAGAAGTGTCTAAAGATTCATTATAGGGATGGGAAATTGAGATCTTGAGAACCAAATGACCTTAAATTGGATTTAGAGAGAATTGAAGTCCCAGAAGAATCTAGAGAATTGAAGGAGAGATATTTCCTTAGATCCAGAAGAAAGACTCCTCGAGGAATGACCAAATATCCTTCAACTGACTTCCAAATCAAAGATAGACTTGAATTCGAGGTATATAGAGAGAATTTTTTATCCAGGCAATTTAAGAAGGTTCTGGAGAGGAGAGAAATTTACTTATACCCGAAAAAGACTCTTCGAGAAACGACTTAAGAACTTACAGACGCGACCTTGAAAAACCGAATTACCTTAAATTGAATCTCAAGTCCAGGACAGAATCTGACTTGAATTCAAGGTATCTAGAGGTATCTAGAGAATCTAGAGAATCGTAGGAGAGATCCAAAAAGACTCTTCAAAGCACGACTTAGAATCTCATAGACGCAACCTTTGACCTTTTAAGTGTAATAAAATCTTAAATTCTATTTGGAGTCCCCAATTCTCTGGAGATTTTTGTCAACCCGAACAGTTAACGAGTCGACTTCCCCCATCCCAGCGGGTGATGCGATAATGAGGGTTCTAAGTACAACAGCCACTCCCCCACCCCCCACTCCCCCCCACCCCGCCCCTATGATCTATACAACAATCATCTCACTTGAGGGTCAATTTGTGTCCCCCTCCCCCCGACCCCGGGCCATTAATCTCGAAGCACGCGAGTCAACCCGAAAATACATATATCCACACATCCGTACCCAGATCGGGGCGTCTGTCTCTATGTGGACGGACAGTTAGGGAACCGCCTGGGAACGCTCGTTAGTTGCTCGCGATCAGTTGAGCGGTCAAAGCCGACGGCGAATGACTTCCGCGATGTTCTCATTGTGCGGGATGCTGGCGGTCCTGGCCGGTCTGCTGGGGCTGCTCCTGGGGGCCTTTGTGTTCCTGAGCTGGAACTTTGGGCACTGGAGACGGCGCGGGGTCCTTGAGCCCAAGGCCAGGATTCTGCTGGGCTCGTATCCGAGTATTTTGAATATGAAACAGCATTTCGCCAATGATCTCAAGGATCTTTATGTGTAAGTTAAAGCCACAGGATAACGAAAGCTCTCTGAAGTGTGGACATTTCCAGGAAGTATCGGAACCGGGAGAGCTACGTGGGAGTTTTTTTGCTGCGCTCCCCGCAGCTTTTGTTGCTGGAGGCCAAATTAGTGCACGAGGTTTTTGTCACGGCCTTCAGGCATTTCGAGGACAATGATGCAGCGCGTTTAGTGGACCCGCGCAAGGACATACTGGTGGCCTGCAATCCTTTCATATTGAAGGGCTCGGATTGGCGCCAGCAACGCGGCCTGGTCAGCCCCGTGCTCACCACCATGAGGATCAAAACGGCCTACACAATCATGCAAAGGGTCTGCCAGGACCTGTGCGACTACATTGAGAAGAGCCTGCCAGCCGGGCCACTCAATGGCAAGGATGTGAGTTGCCCTTTGACCTTTTCAGTTGCCCTGAATTCCCCCCGATTTTTTAGATGGCCCTGCGCTTCACGGCAGAGAACCTGGCCGACTGCGTGCTGGGCATCCAGGCTCAGAGCTTCAGCCAGCGGCCCTTGCCCCTGTCGGAGCACATCAAGCAGCTGTCCGAGCAGAATCCTTCGTTTGTCCTGGCAGCAGCCATTTCGGGGTTGCTGCCTGGGCTGCTGGACTTTTACCGGGTCAAGATTTTCCCGCGGGCCTGCGAGGAGTTCTTTGTAAATATAATCGGCCGGGCCTTGGGGCTGAGGCGGCAGGAGCGCCAGGAGCGCAGCGATTTCATCAATCAGCTGCTGGAAGTCCAGCGGCAGCATGGCCTCAATGACCTACAAATGACCTCGCATGCCATGACCTTCCTGATCGACGGACTGGACACCACGGCCGCGGCCATAGCCCACTGCCTGTTGCTGGTGGGTAAACAGGAATTCCCAGGACTCTTTGCTTACTTTTTTTTACCCCTCAGCTGGCCCGCAATCCCGACTGCCAGCAGCGCCTGCTGGCCGAGCTGCTGGCGGCCAATGAACACCAACTGCCCAGCTACGATCAGCTGACCCAGCTGCCCTACCTGGAAGCCTGTTTCCATGGTGAGTTTCCGCCTCATCAGTCCGATTCCCCGCCTCATTTTGTCCTTCACAGAGAGCCTGAGGATCTATCCTCCCGGCCTCTGGGCCGCCAAGACCTGCACCGAGGAGTACACCTTCCAGGGCAGCCAGAGTTCTCCGCTGCGCATGCGCCCCGGTGATACCGTTATGATCTCCATTCTGGGACTCCACCACGATCCTGAGTTCTATCCGGAGCCTCTGGAGTTCCGTCCCGAGCGCTTCCTGCCCGAGAACGGCGGCACCCGCAAGTACCGCAATCTCGGCGTGTATTTGGGCTTTGGCGATGGGCCCCGGCAGTGCCTGGGGATTCGTCTGGCTTTGGTCCAATCGATGGCCGCCATTGCGGCGATTGTGAGGCGTTTTGAGGTCAAAGTTAACCGGCGCACTCGGCCGGGCATTCAGCTGGACCCGAAGATCTTTGTGGCCTTGCACGAGGGCGGCGTTTGGTTGGATTTCACGCCGCGGTGAGCATTTTCCTCGTTTTTGTTTACTTTTATCGTTTTTTTTTTTTTTGTTGGGGGAATAAATACCATTGAAATCGGATCTTGTGTCATCGATCAGCCCCAGCAACCGGCAGAGTTGAAGGCCTTCGAATGCTCTTTACGGTGAGTGGAGAGTGGAGAAGTGAGGAGACTTCCAGGCCAGGAGTTCTGCCTCTGAGGTCCTCAGAGAAGCCAACTGATGTGGACTGTCTTTCTGCTCATCTACTCAGCCTCTGAGGAAGAGTTGAGATTTCTATTCCAAAGTCTCCAAGTCCTCAGGACCCCAGAGAAGCCGACAGATGTGGACAGACTTTCTGCCCATCTCCTCAGCCTCCTCTGCCCGTGAAGAAGAGTTCAGATTTCCATCTGCCTCGTTCAGTAGCTTAAAAGAGAGCAGCAATTTGTAGGAAACTATATTTCTGCCCATCTCCGCAGCCTCTGGAGAACAGTTGAGATTTCCATCTCTCTCGCTCAGCAGCCAACTGTCAGAAACTGTCTCTCTGCCCATCTCCGCTGCCTCTGCCCTCACTTAGTAACTGAGAAGAGAGCAGTCAACCGTCGTGAACTGCCCTTCCACCCATCTCCTCTGTCTCTCAAGAAGAGTTCAACTCACCTTCTCCCTCATTCAGCAGTCAACAATTGCCCCTCTGCCCATCTCCGCTTTGTTTAGCCAACTGCCGTCGGGCTTATCGACGTTTTTGTTGATATTTTGACAGATGTTTTCCCATTTTTCCAGTCGCTTTTCATTGAAATGCTGATGAGCCAGCGATTGGCCGTCATCGCTGTGGGTTTTTGTCCCTCGTTGGCTTCGTAATTTGTGGCCTCCCCACACTCTACACCTGCGCAGATGGGCACATCGACTAAAGCTCCCCTCATGCCCAACCAACTCCAGCTAGGGCATCTGAACTCGTTGACTTGCGGAGTTGACTTAATCGCCGTCGCTTGCCCAACGGAAAGAGGCGAAGCGCCTCCAGGTTGCCTTTCTATTTGCATCTCATTAAGTCGGCCGCAGCGGAAGTTGGACGACTCGGCTGACCCATTAAATTGCCATAACTATCGATTTCGATCTAATCAAGGTCAGGCGACGGTCGCCCAGCGTAACCGCCTCACAGACTTTCGCTAATTTTATGTACATATTTTAAAATGTTTATTAAGCAAAGTGGAGGGGAATTGCCTAAAGTTCGAGTTCCTTTTCCTCTTCAAATGCAAATGGTTGAGGGCTCAGGGGGGGTGAGGTTATGCAACAATTAATACAACAAAAAAAAATTTATATTATTAACTAATCAGTGCTGGGAAATCCGCCAAGGACACCGGCGCCTCTAAAACCGCAAATCGCCCACCGGCAGCAACTTCAGGCTCACGCCCGCCTGCCGAGCGCTGCGCGTGCGCGGCGGCGGCAGGTAACCGCCCACCGTCTGTCCTACCGGCTGCAGCGTCAGCCGAGTGCTGGCCTGGCTGTCATCAAAGATCTTCACCGTCTGCACATGACTCTCGACGCCGCTGTGGGCATTCTGGGTCACCACCTTGACCACATGATGGCGTCCACTGGGCTGCTCGCTGCTGGCCCCCAGGATCTTGATAGTTTTGACGCCGGCCTGGTCGATGCTCTCCAGGACCTTGAAGGTCTTGGCTCCTTGCGGCTTCACAATCTGCACAGTGCGTATGCGGGAGCTGCCTGGCCCGCGGGCCGGCGAGGCCGCCAGCGCCACATTCACCGCCATTTGCATTTCCTTGGGCATCAATTTCTGCAGCGACTGCTGGGCGGCAAAATTAAAGGCCAAGGCCTGCACAGGCTGGGCCACCTGGGCGTATGTGGGACGCGGCGACTGCTGGACTGTCTGGTGGCTCACCGGGTGGCTCACCTGATGGCTCACCTGGTGGCTCGTCTGCTGGACTGTCTGCTGGTTGGCTTGGTGGCTCACCTGGTGGACTGTCTGGTGGCTCACAGGGTGGCTCACTTGGTGGACTGTCTGCTGGTAGGACTGAGGCACCGCGCGGTCCACAAAGGCCGGGGCATAGTGACGTGGACGGGTGGCCTGCTCGCGGTACATGGGAGCCACTTCCAAGGTCTGCTGGGCCTGGTGGTGCACCTGCTGCTGCTGCTGCTGGACGTGGTGGTGGTGATGGTGGTGATGCACTTGAGGCCTCGGCAGGGCCACCGGCCGCTGGGCATAGCGGGCATAGGGCTGCAAATTGCTCATGTAGCTGCTCAAAGGGCGGAGGTGGGTGGCCACTGGCCGCTGGGGTGGCAGGTAATCGGGCGCCCTGAACTGAGCTGCGGCTGTGGTGGCCACTGTGGCTGCTGGGACTGTGGGAGCCACCGGCTGCTGCTGGGGCTTTGGCTGGCCGTAGACCACATCAGTGCTGGGGCCGGGAAAGGTCACTCCAATGTGCGATTGCTGGTGGCGCTGCTGTTGTTGCTGGAGCTGCTGTTGTTGCTGCTGCTGCTGCTTCAGCAACATCGTCTGGGTCTGCAGGCTGTGGAGCTCGGCTATGGCGGCCTCGGAGTTCTCGGGCTTGCTGAATTCATAGCCTTCCGGCAAAGCACCAGAATGACCGCTGGTGGGCTGGGTAGGCGTCACCAACAACTGTTGTTGCTGGTGCTGCTGCTGGTGTTGCTGCTGGTGGTGTTGCTGTTCGACATGCTGGTAGCTGATGGCCTGTGGTTGAATCACCTGCTGCAGCTGCTTGACTTCGGGATTAGGGAAATCATAACCAGGCGGCAGATAGCCAGGAGCCCGGTACTCGCCGCTGGATTGCTGCTGGACGGGAGCAACAACAGGAGCAGCAACAGGAGCAGCAACGGCAACAGGAGCAGCAACTTCGGCCTGCTTGGCTTGGCTGGGTGGCAGGTATTCGGGTGCCCGGTACTCGCCCACTGGCGCTGGTTGAGAAATTTGTGGCTGCGGCAGCTGCTGCACTTGAGGGAAGATCTGCGGCTGTTGTTGCTGCTTGGCCTCGGCATTGGGGAAGTCATAGCCGGGAGGCAGGTAATCGGGAGCTCGGTAGGCCCCACCAGCCTGGCTCTGGGCCTGGCCATGGGACTGGGACTGCACATGACTCACGGTGGTTTGGACTTGAGCCTGGGAGTGGGCGTGGCTCTGCAGCTGGACGGGGGCCTGGGCAGCGGGCTGAGGAGGCAAATAGTCCGGAGCTCGGTAGGCTCCACCAGCCTGGCTCTGGGCCTGGCCATGACTCACGGTAGACTGGACTTGAGCCTGCGAGTGGGCGTGGCTCTGCAGCTGGACGGGGGCCTGGGAGGCGGGCTGAGGGGGCAGGTAGTCGGGAGCCCGGTAAACCGTCGGCTTGCTCACAGGCACTGGCTGCTGGGGCTGCGCATAGCTCACGGGCGAGGGGGCAGGACCCGGCAGCGCCACTGTGGGGGCAGGACCAGCCACAGGACCCACCGAAGCCGCCACAGGTGGCAGGTAATCAGGAGCCTGGAACACCGACCTCTGTTGCTGTTGCTGTTGTTGCTGCTGGTGATGTTGCTGCTGTTGATGTTGCTGCTGATGATGTTGCTGCTGATGCTGGTGATGTTCCTGCTGCTCCGCGTGGCTGGGGGGCAGGTAACCTGGAGCCTGGTAGCTTTGGGCCGCGGAGCTGCTGACGGCGGCAGTGGTGCTGATCGTGGGCTGCTGGTAGGCCACCTGGGGGGAGGCCTGGGTGACGTGGGTGGCTTGGGTGGTGGGTGGCAGGTAGCCAGCCGCGCTGAACACCTGGGCGGCCGACTGGCTGTGCTGCTGCTTGCGCTGGAAGTCGTGCTGGTAGTTCGAAGGGAAAGGCACAGGCACTGGGGTGGACACCGGGGCAGCCAAAGGAGCCGCTTCACCTTCGGCAAAGCTGAGGAAGGAAAGATCCAAGTTGTCGTCATCGGCGGCCGCTTGGTGCTGTTGCTGCTGGTGGATGTGGATCTCCTCGTGGGGCGGCAGGTAGCCTTTCGTGGGTCCTGCGGAGGGGGCGGGGGCCGGGGCGGCGTAGTGGTTGTGGACCTCGAAGATCTGATAACGGGAATTTCCATAGCTCGACTCCTCGAAGATCTGCCGCTGGCCTGAGGAGTGCGAGCGGTGGGGGTGGGCGGGTTCGACTTTGTAGTATTCCTCCTTGATGATCACATGTTCGCTGGGGGTGGGGGCGGCTGAGGAGGGGGCGGGGGGCAGGTAGCGGGACCTACCGCGGGGAGCGCCCTGCTGGCGCAATTTCAGCGATATGTCTGCTAATCCACATGGCGCCCAAATCGTGAGCGCGAGTAATACGCAGAACTGGTGGGAAAATTAATTAAGAAATTAAATTTTTAATTAATCAATTATATAAAGAGTTGAAAATAAACTACAGGAACATTAAAAATAAATAAGCAATAGAAAAGCCTTAAAAAAAATAAATACACTAGAAAATTTAATAAAAATAATAGTAAATCTTAATAAAATTAATAAATAAAAATTAAAATAGAAAATTTTAGCAACGCAATTCGAGAATAAGCCTTAAGTCTCGCTAAATAAAATAAGGGACTATTTAAAAAACTTAAAAAAAAAAAAAAATATTTTTTAAAACTTAAACTGTTTTAAATCTTCGATTTAAAACAAATACGTTTCAACACTTTCCACCTTCTTGCTCTTAAAAACAATTCCTCAACTTAAAAAAAAATATTCAAGCATAAAAAAAACTTAAATCTTCAACTTAATTTTTCTCATAAATTTTATAAACAAATTTCCGCGTATAATTTTTTTTAGTTTGCCTAAAAGGCTTAAAATATAAAAAATATATTTTATATAACACTTTTTTTTAGTTTTCACTTAGCAATTAATTTTTTAAGCACAAGAAAAAAAATAAATCCATTAAAATTGCACAGGAAACAAAATTTGTTTTGCTTTTCAAGCTTCTCCGTGGTTTTTTTTCACTTCGAGCACAAAATCGTCCTGCGATCGCGACACTTAAGACTAAATCCCGACAGGATATAGCGCCCTATCCTGGGCCTTTTGCTGGGCTTACTTTCATCTTTACGCTGGTCGTGTGTGAGCCCTCGAAATCCAACAAATCAATGATGCGTCGGTCTGGAGCGTCCACGCATTTTATACAAGGGCCGGGCAGTATTACAAAAAATCGTCTATCAGCCAAGCCTCCCCCCCTCCCCCCGGATGAAACTGGGGAGCTGGAAAAAAAACCCGTCCGCGCGGTCAAACCGAAAAATTTGCTAATTCCGAAGCGCCGGTGAGCGAGCGCATCGCCGGCGTCGCTGCCGTTGCCACTTGTCATTCATTCAAGAAAGCGACAACCCTACCCCCCACCCCACCTAACCCCTCTCTGTATATTTACACCCTTCACCTGACCTTTCCTAAGGCAGAACCGCTTGATTTTTGGGGGTTTCCCTGGGCGGAAATCTCACTGTCAGGGAATCTAAAAAAAACTTGCATCATTGCTGCCCCCACCCCCCTCTCATTTCCGGTCGGTTTTTGGGGATTTTTGGAATCGCAAATTTCCTCTTCATTGGCAAATAATAATGCAAAAGACACCACGGCCATTATTTCATTTGTATTGGTTTGCCATCTGGACTACCGACCGATAGCCCTACGAATTAAACTGACCCCATAAACAGTTTGGTTTATTCAGAAAGCAACGAAGACGAAGTTGCGCAAAAAACAAAGTCGTATAAAAATCGACAGATCTCGGGAATGCGATGCATATGCATATTTGATTAGATTTATGTCCATTTTATGGATTTTTAAATGCAAAACCTTTAAAGAGCCCGAACAGCCAACTTGGCACCGTCGGATTGCCTCGGTTATCCAATAGTGCAAATTTGTGGCCAACACGCGCGCCCCCCTCAATCCCACATCCGTTGTGAAGATGCTCAAGGAATTTAACAAATTGCAAATCTTATATACTGAATTTATGGGTTCCCTGGGAGACAAATGGGTTCCCGAGATTTGAGGGAGAGATAAATGGGAAGAATGAATTGGGAACAGGAAAGCGGAAAATTAGAGAGACTTTCTGTTCTTCCGTCAGCCCCTACAAGGGCTGTCTTTTATCCTAAAAAGGTTGAAGGTTCCTTCGAGGTCCTTTTAAAAAAGATTTGCTAGGTTTCCTGAAAGTGTCTTAAACCTTTGAAGAGGAGCTAAAAATCTAAGAAAGCTGCAAATTGAAAAGCTCAATTGAAAGTAGTTGGGAGATTGGAGGAGAGACTTTCTGTCCTTCTTTCAGCGTCTTTTGAAAGCTTTCAGGGGCTTTTTTATCCCTAAATGCTTAAGGTGTCTAAGAGGTTCTTTAAAGAAGATTTTCCAGGTTCTTTGAGATGTCTTTAAGCCTTGAAGAGGGGCTAAAAATCTAAGAGAGCTGAAAATTCAAAGATTCAATTGAAAACGGAAGGAAGTTTGGAAGAGGATTTTCTGTCCTTCTTCCAGCTTCTTTTAAAACCCCTCAAGGGCTGTCTTTTATCCTTCAATGGTTGAGGTTCCTTCGAGGATCTTTTGAAGAAGGGTTTCTAGGTTTCCTGAGGTGTCTTCAGGCCTAAAAGAAGAGCTAAAAATCTGTTTATATGGAAAATCGTTGAACAAACAAATGTTGCAAATTTCAAGAATTTTAAGACCGAATCTTTGGTGTCCTTGCTAAGGATTTAAAATAAAGCTTCACCTATATCATTTCCAGTTAATCTTTGGAGACCTTTTATAGATCCAAAGATCCAATTTCCCATCTAAAATCAAGCTAGAAATCCGTTTTTATTGAAAGCCCATAAATAGTCAGAAGCTGCCAATTTAAAGGCTGACGATTTGGTGTCCTAGCTGAGGATTTAAAATAAAACTTGTCCTGATTCTTTGCCAGTTCTTCTTTGAAGACCTTGCTGGATCTAAAGGATCCAAAGATCCATCTTCCAATCTAAAATCGAGTTAAAAATCTGTTTACATAGAGAGCCAAAGAACAGAAAGAAGTGGCCAATCTTAAAGGCCGCAGCTTTGGTGTCCTAGCTAAGAATTTAATGTAGAGCTTGTCCTGATTCTTTGTTGGTTCTTCTAAGGAGACCTTTCTGGGTCTGAAACACCCAAAGTTTCACCCAATTCTCCGCTTTATTTTCGTATCTCTCCCCGAATTCTGGACGCTCAACCTTGGCTGGCAGGCGACCTTGACCCACCCAACGGCTGTTAGGAACCCGCACAAAAGACTTTTTGGGGTCTTTTGAAATCCGGACGGCAATCGCGGCCCCTTTCGATTATCTAACACGCCTCGCCTTATAAACGGGGCGGGTCAACTTCCCCTCACTTTGCCATGACAAATCAGCCGCCGAGGCGAAGAGGCCAACGAAGGGCCCGGGGGGGTTGGGATTTGTGGGGTTTGATTTGGTGGGTAAACAAATCGAAGAGATCTTCTTTTTGTTTGACAGACTTTCAAATAAAAGTGGCAAAATGTTGACTTTGTTTTCTTGTTTTGTTTTCACATTTATTATTGGTTTTTTTATTACTTCATTTGAGGGGCGGCCGAGGAAACCGGGGGGGTCCAATAATTTTCCCCCCAATTTGATTTGCATTTTCATGGAGCGCCAACTGCCCAGCGATAAATTAATTTAATATTTGAAGAGGCGCGGGGAGGGATTGATCATTCGATCTATTAAGAAATTTCGGGTATTACAAGGCAGCCAAATTCGTGGCTTCACTTAATTTGCATAAATCTTTTTTTTTTAAATTTTATTTCTCTCGCATCTTTTTAAATTATGTGCGTCGCTGGCGACTCATTCATTTATCAATTTTAAGTGTGGCCGACCAACAGCAGCAACACCCGAGAGTCGTAAGAAATTTGGCAAAATCCGCAGCGGGAATAAAACACCAGATGGCCGATAAGAAATCACCAGGCAATGGAAAACCCAATTAGCTGGACTATTATGAAAATAAGCCTCAGCGAGGGGCGATCACTCACTTCCCCCCAAGACCAACCCTCGCCCTCGGGGCTCCGCTCCGCGCTGCTAATTGATACATAAAACATAAGGGAGCGGTTTTGGGGTCGGTTTCCATTTCGAAGCGCTGGGCAGGCAGATTGATGATCGTTCATTAGGCCGACGCCGGATGCAAATCCGAACGAGACGACTTATGAAATCCACACGGGAAGCGCTTTTGACAGTTGTGGGTTTTGGGCTTTGCCTGCTTCTAGGCGTTTTGATTGACTCGCTTTCATCATCGATCAATCGATTGGCTGGGCTGTCCTTCAGCTGGCCTTTCACCCGCCGGCGCAGAAGTCACCGTGACCACAAATTTGTATGTCAACTCAAGTCACCGACAGCTGGCAGCCCGGAGCCGGCGGACTTGCCGGAGAGCAGCACGCGCGTTCGGTAGTTTATGCAAATTTCCCCCCCCAAAAAAAAGTCGGGAAATTTCGCAAGCCGAAAGCAAAAGCGGCCGATGAAAGCGAAAACAGCCAACCCAACGGGCGGGTCAAGAGATCCCAAGGGGCTGAGGGGAGGAGGTCTGGGTACCACTTACAGGACAAGGATTACCACATCTAATGAGGTACAGATATTCCGATAAAGATATAGA
>JBAMCP010002568.1:0-11670 GCA_037075105.1 Lissocephala sabroskyi | reverse complement strand
GCGAGGGCGATTTGGTTGTGGCTCTGCAGTAGTGGCCGGGCGGAGAGGTTGGCCAACGCTGTCAGCGCCTTCCGGTTGACCAGAAATCGCAGCATCGACATTTTCACTCACACGTTTTAATTGTTTTTTTTTTTTTGGTTTGGCTTTCAGTCGTTTAACTCTTGCGCATTGTTGTATTTTTGTGCTATTGGCTCGGGCAGGGTAGTCATCTTTCAGGGGAATTAATTAAAATGCTAATGTTTTAACTAATTGCTTATAATATTGACTCGTTTTATTTATTTAATATTTAAAAATTCAACACGCGTGTATATTGCTAGTTTTCGCTATGAAATTTGAGAATGTTTAGGGCTGACAAACAGCTGATTGCTGCTAGTCTGCAGCCCTGAACATATCAGGCAGTACGGCAACTCTGTTTGCCAGTGGCACGTCGGAATTTTTCATTTTAAATAATTGCGCGTATAAAGTGAAAAATAACTAGTGAAAATGAGTAAATCGGCCAGAAGATACACCGCGTTGGACTATTTCAAATTTGTGCCAGGTATTTATGCAATTTTATTAGCTTTTTCATGCAAAACCATCCGCACACGTGGTTGCTGCTCGCTCCCACGCACTTTGCATTTAGCTGCTGCGCATTTGCATATTTAACTCCAATTAGTCAGTCTAGGCCTGCCATTTTGCATGCCCAAGTAGCCGGGCAGGCATATCAATCAATCAATCAATCAATTACACTTAAGCCCGCACACTCACCCCAACACGCAGTCGCGTGCGAATCGCCCAGCTTTCAGGTGCTGATGGGTGCTCCGCGAGGGGGGAGGGGGGGATTTGCAGTTCGCCTACAAAAATCAAAAACTCTGATTGCATACAAAAGACTTCGGCGAATGAATTTATAAATTCATCTTGATTAATGCTAGGGTCGACGACGGGACGAATTTATGGCCTGCCAGCCTGCCAGTGGCTAATAACATCGTTTGCGTTAAGTCTTTGGACAGTTGGCCGAAACCAAATTAAATTGCTTACGAAATTTTAATTTAATATTTCTCGACTTGCCGATGACCTTCAGCGGGAGTTTCAACATCCGAAATTGACGACGTTCCGCCAGCAACTCCACTTGATTTGCATTTTGCAAATTAATTTCTCATTAGCAGTAATTTTAAATAATTGAAATGCATACGCATTCAATGCGTACACACACACACCCAACCCACCGGACCGACCGGCAGTTGTTACCATCAATTTAACCGGTTGGTCTGTCGGGTCCACCTGGGTTCTCTTTGTGGTCTTTGCGGTGGCAGCCACTTGGGTTGTTGACTTGCTGCCTTTGTTGCTGTTGCTGTTGTTGTTGTTGCAGGCGGACAGTGTCTGTTGACAGGTTTGTTGAGCGGAAATTGTAGGCCTTTCCACTGGGCCTAAGTGGGCCTGACTGCAGCCTCGTAGGGCTGATGCGTCGCCCGCTTCTTAATGAGATGTACGCTGCTTCCTGGAGATGCTGCGATTTAGCTATTTTTCATGGCAAAGTTAACGAAACTTTAGTTTCTTTCTGTGGGTAGTTGGACAGTTGGTGAGATTTTAAAGACACTCAAGGAACCAAGGCGATCGTAAGGTTCTATCGATGGGATATAATATATATTTGGGTAGTATTCCCAGACTCTTAAGAAACGTTTACGAAATTACAGTTCTTTTGGGTGGGAGTTGGACAGTAGGTGAGATTTGACAGACACTTAAGGAATCATAGCGATCGTAAGGTTATATCGATGGGGTGTAAGATATTTGGGAAGCAATCTTAGACCCTTTCGAAACGTTGAAAAGAAACTTCATTTTCTTTCGATGAGGAGTTGGACAGTTGGTGAGATTTAACAGACACTTAAGGGAACCTTGGTGGGTGTAAGGCTCTATCGATAGGGTGTAAGATATTTGGTATCCCAGACCCTTTAGAAACTTCAACGCAACTTCAATTTCTTCCGATGAGAAGTTGGACAGTTGGGGAGAAATGGCGGAGACCTTAAAAAAAGGTAAGAAGCCTTCTTATAGATTTATCTTATTGGTCCTAATTACCTTTTTTTTCTCTCCTTAGCTTTTTCTGTTAGCCTTTTTTGGATAGGACGATCGTCGATCTCATCAACACTGTCTCTTTGGTAGGTTTGCATTTGTGCTCTGGGTAAGGTAAAATTCCAGCAATTAGCGTGACTTCCTTTTGGTCAAAGTGGCGCCAATCGATTTGCCCTTCGTTTTGTTGTCAGTGAATATTTTCCCTACACTTTGTTTATTCGATTCGTATCCTCGTAAATTGAATTTTTCAAATGGATAATATTGAAAGCAATGTTTTTTTTGGCCTGCTGAACTTAACGCAGCCTATGGTCTGGCTCCGTTGGATGTCAATTATCTGCTTGATGAACCAATGGTTGGGCTGGCCCAACCAAGCCTTTTGCGTTGCTGTGACCAAGAAACTGATGGACTGGACTTATGCTTTCGTTAACAGTGGAATCGTTTTGCGTTACGGCTCGTTGTTCGTGTTTTTCATATGTGCTGGTTTTATTTTTGGGAAATACAAGCACAACTATGACGAGCAAGCTCGACGAGTAATTCACGCCCGCAGGAAACTCAATTGGGCTTCCCTATTGTCGGGCGAAATGAATGATTTTTAAGTGCGGCAAATCTCTTGGGTGTTCAGAAGGCGGCGAAGATAAAATAAATTTAGTTTCCTGATGAATAGTTTGATTGTTTTTTAAAAGCAACTCACATATTTAGAGAGTAGGTCCAGATTTACAGAGATCTTTAGACAGTTGGTGAGATTGCGCAGATGCTTAAGGAACCATGGCGAGCGTAAGGTTCTATCGATGGGGTGTTATTTGTATTTCGGGAGCAATCTTAGACCTTTTAGAAACGTTAATGGAACTCCAGTTTCTTTTGAGGTGAAGTTGGACAGTTGGTGAGATTTAGCAGACACTTAAGAAAGCCTGGTGAGCGTGAGGTTCTATCGTTGGAATGTTAAATATTTTGAGGGTAGTCCCAGAGCCTCTAGAAACGTTAAAGAAGCTTCGTTTTCTTTCGATGAGAAGTTGCACAGTTGGTGAGAAATTGCGGATACTTTTAGTTCTTTGGAAAGTCAGTTGTTAGGGAGGAAAATGCTGGTCATTAAGTTGGGGCTTCAGATAGTTGAGGAGAAGTCTCGAATCCCTTAGAAATTCATTCAAACTCAAGCTTCGAAAGGAAGTCAGATATTTGGGGAGTTATAAAATATTTTCTACCAAATTTGCAGACCTTGAATTTTTAGTTCTTTTAGTTCATTTAGAAAAAAGGTTTCATATTTTAGATCGAATAGAAATTTGAACCCATTTCTTCACTCCAAACAAAATTTTCTGATTGCTCATTTATTTGTTTTTTTTTTTTTCGCGGAAATCAAACGAAGAAATTTCCCAGCTCCTGTGATGAAATATTTTCATTTATTTGATGAAAAGAAAAACAAGAATTTCACACCATCGAACGAATTCCATTCAACCTGACTTCCTTTTCATTGCAATTTCGGGCTGATTGAACTTCAAGTGCTATTAATTTTTATTACCTGGGATTTTCTATGCCAACGCCGCCCCCACCGTCCCCCCGCCCGTTTAGGGCTTCCTGCCTCATTTACAATTAATTGGTGAGGTTTTCTTTCTGTTTCTGTCGGATTGCTCAGCGGAGGCGTCAAATTTGAGTACCGCCAAAGTGGATTTCGCCATCGACGGTCGGTCGGTCGGCTGGCCACGGCGACAGCGACGTTGCTGCAATTTGAAGTGCGTGGCAGCTGCCCCCAAAAACAAGAGGCAGCTACACGAATTTAATTGCCCGCCGGCCAGGCAGATCGGAGGCTGGCTGGGCTGTAAGCAAATTACGAAACCTTTTGGCAATTAGGCTGTGTGGGGGCGGCTTTTGATCCTTCAACCTATTCAACGGCCCGGGCTCTTCGGTTAGGTAAGCAAAATTCACTTTGTATGACGAATTTTCGCCCCAAATTGGCATACATTTCTTGGTCTTCGACTGGCCGGCCTGTTTGTCGACTGTCTTTCTGCTGCTTTTAATTAATCAAGAGGCAATCCACTTTGGGAACTTCTCATGCCAATATGCCGATGCCAATTGCAGGCGCCAGGCTCCTCCTCGTCGTGTGTGCGTTTCTCCTTTTTTGCTGGCAGCCCTCTCAGTTCTGCACTTTGCCGCTTTATCTTTGGTTAAGTTCCTGTGAGTGGCTCTCCTTTTTTTCTTTGTGAGTGACAGGCTTTTCCACCAGCAAGGGTAAGGATATGTTTTTTTTTACCCCTTCGAACCGAAACTTGTACAGATCAAAGACAGATTTTTCGCTATCCAGCAGTTGAAAGATTTAAAGATGAATTTCCTTCTTTAATTCGAACCGCGGTTGGTTGGTTTTCCATTATCTCGTGTTCCCTTTCTCATTTAAATAAACTTCCTCCCAGGCTGCCTCAGTCCTCCTTTTGCCTTCGACATGTGTGACAAGCACTTAATGGCATGAAATTTCAATCCTTTTGAGACAAATTCACTTAATCAGCAGCCTCGTCTTTAAACAAAAAATTCACTTAAAAAGTTTCAAGGAATCCCCAGCAGCCCATCGTCGTACTCGTATTTTAATTTTTATTTACCCACCAAAAGGGATCCTTACCCTTCAGTGAGAGAGAGGGAGAGGGGGCAATAAAAAATGAAAGGCAGAAACATAAAAATCACTGAAGAGTTTAAATGCTGTCATTCGGAGGCGCCACGTCGAGGCCTCGGATCCGCCCCGGGGGCTGTGTCCTCCCCAGTCGCATGTGTAAATATTTTGACTTAATTAGTTCAAGTGACTTTGGGCATGGGCTCAAAATGTCCTTAAAAATGTGGTAAAAGTGCGAAGCTCATTTTGTAAAGTAAACAAATTATTTTAATTACATTTACACGACATGAAAGCCAACCGGAGACGCCGGCCACACAGCGGGTAATGAATTTCCAGGCTCAGCCAGACACGACCTGAAATCACAAGAGCACAGACAAGGCAAAATAATTTACAGCTGTCCTTTAAATCCTCTGCGGTGGGGAGCACGAAAAAGTTTAGGATTCTGAAACACACAAACTTCGGAATGATCAGCTTATAAATTTAAGGAACTGAAAATGAGATTTTGATTTCAAGGAAATAAGTTGGGAAGACGACAGGCGCTGATTTTCTCTTACTCTTCTTCGTCTGTCTGTCCAACTGCTCAACTCTTCTTGCTTCCTTGTTTGACCCTTTACACGTCTGTTTGTCCACTTGTTCGACTCTCCGTTCTCCCAGTTTACACGATTGTTTACACAAATTCTGTCCGCTTGTCTGCCTGACGGTTGGGTTGCCTTTCATTTAACTGCCCACATACCTGCCTTTTTGTCTGTCTGTCCTCCATCTGCCGCTTCCTGAAACTCTCACACTGTCACTGTCTCTGTCCTCGATCAGAGAGTAGAACTTTCCTCTCCACTAAAAGCTCAAAAGCTTCGACCGGCCACCCTCGAAGGGTATAAAAGGGCGGGAGGTCCATGCCGCCGGCAGTTGCCAGCAGTCGAAAAGTGCAAGTCATTATGAAATAAATAATAATTATAAAATATCAAAAAAACCAGAAAAAGTGAAACAGGCTGAAAGTGAGTAGACTTTCTTTTGGAAGAAATAATATGATTCCCCGTTCTTCCTTCATTAAGTTCCATATTTCTTGTGGTTCTGTCAGGGGCACTCAAAACTCAACTTGGGCATTGGAGTCCAATTTGCTTCCCTGTTTTTTGGTAGGCTCATCCGAGACATTAGAATTTGGATAACTTCTGAAAGAAGACTTATCTGGGATCCCCTCTCATCCAATTCTCTATCCTTTCTTTATTAAATTGTTAATGTCTGGCAGGCAAATGTCACACAAGTCAATTCATTCTCTTTTTAATTGTTCTGATCCAGAAAAGCTACATAATGATGTCGTTTATAAGAAATCCAACAGAAATTCGAATCCGATGGACTTCTTATACGTCTAACCAGAAATCCTCATCTCCATCCATTCGGATCGCTGTCTTTTCTTCTGTAATTGGAAATTCTTGGCAGAAACTCACACAAGTCAACTTCCCATCATCCTCTCTGCTCTTCTTTTCAAAGAAATTTAACACAAAAAGTAAACCCTGATAGACTTCTTAAAAAATTTCTCACTTTGTCTCCCATCTCTTCCAACTCTGAGTAACCTTACTTGTTTCTTGCGTGATTCTCCGCCGTTCCCAAGGATTCACTCATTCATTTTCTTTCTTATAAGTTTTACTTTGGCTCCCATCTCTTCCAACTTTTTTATTGCATAACTCGACTCTCCGATTCTCATTTGTATCGTCTTTGTGTTTAGACTTCTTATAAGCCTCACTTTGGATCCCATTACTTCCAACTCTGAGTACCCTTACTTTTCATTGCTTAATTCGATTCGCCGTCGTTCCCAAGGACTCACTCATTGAATCATTTGCATCGTCTTTATGTAAATGCCTGGCAGGGACTCACAAAACTCTCGTATTCGTCGTTTTCCCTGCTCATATATCCTTTATTTTTCGCATCCTCATGCGTACGCACTCAAAAACGGGAAATAGCCGCGCCACGAGTTTCCGTTTTCATTGTCCTTCCTTTGTCGGGTGGTCGGTGGTCGGTCACTTTATATGCCAATGTCAATTGTAGGTCAGAGGAGGACGACAATGCAGATGCAGACAACGGACGACAACGGCGCAATTTGAGTGTACAGCTGGAAATTGAATTTTTGTAATTTTCTTTCTGAATTTCACAAATTTGATTAACAATAAACCAGCCCCGCCTGTGTCCTCGGGAATCGCGTAATCGCTGGCAAAAAGAAAAGTGCAATCACGTCGAAAATATTTGCATATGGCGCTCCCCAGCCGGAAGTAAACAATGGGCAATGTCAGCCGGCAGGCGAACCACCGGCAATCGATTCGGCTTACCCGGCAGAACCACCAGCCAAAAAGCCGCTAAGAGCCAAAGCGTTTCAATAAAATTCCCCTTGCCCTCGCTGTCTCCTCTGAGTGAGCGATTTTTGTGAATATATCGAAAAAAGACCCTCGAATCGGGCGCTCGGATTCGCCTGCATTGTTGTCGTCAGCAAAAGAATATAAAAGAACCAATCGACGGACGCGCAGACAGACGATTGAAAATTATAAACGGGTTCCACACACATGTGGCTCCAATATCGTCCACCCCCCAAAAAGGGCAGCTGGGAGTTTGTTGGGAGCACAAAATGGCCAACCAATTCGGCCATTTGTTGCATGACGTTGGCAGTTTTTGTTGTTCTCTTCATTTATTTATATTTCCTTTTTTTCTCTCTCTGGCAAACGTCTGCTTTCAAATGACTGATGAACTATAAAACCGTCAAGGGGGGCGGCCCGGATGTTCGCAGATCAAAAACTACAGAATGGGCTTCAAAGTGGCCGATTGAATGGCAAAGACTTTAAAGCTTTCCAAAGCGTTGATTGTCCTTTTTTATATAAATTTTGAGGCAAGGAGAATAGAGCAATATTTCAATGAAATCGGGTAATGCTCTGGGGGAATTCTTCTTCAGAGTTTTCTAATCAGTCTCAGGAAAGTTTAGAGCTCAGTTTGATTTTTTATTTGGTATTTTTCGGGGTGTTGGCATTTTTGGCTGGGATTACTTCTCTGTCTTTCTTTGGGGAGTCTCTCTCTCAGTTCTTTGATCAGTTGATCATTTGATCATAACTTTATAGAAGCTTATTTATTTCTTCGCTTTTGATTAATGCAGATGGAAATCCCTTCTCCAGATTAAGCGGTTTTTTTATTGTTCGTTTGTTTCCGAAAATGAAATATATTTTTATATTTTATTTGGGTTCCTCAATTCCTCGCTCTTCATCTCCCTGAGATTCTGCTTCTGATCCGATTGATATTCGTTTTAATTTGCTTATCAGAATATAACAATTTGTTAAATGTCTTTATCTTTCTGTTCTGACTTTCATTTTCCTCCGTATTCTTTATTCCTTTCTGTCTATTTAAATCCTTTCTCAAATATTTCTGGATCTAATCTGTTCGCCCAAATTGCGTATACAAGAAAACAAAAAATTTAATTATCCTAAATTCTAAGCAATTTCGCCAGACGCCCGTCGCAAAATGCCTCTGGCATTCTTTCAATTTGTTTTACAAGCTCTTCAAGTTGCAGTTCCTCGATGGCAGACACACAATCTTGAATTTTGAAGGGGCGGTTGAATCTTGCACAACATTTAATTTACACAATTAACAAATTCTAAACAGAATTTGCAGTTGCAAGCGAATTTACCTCACTTTTCGGAGCCCCGGGGGCCTCCACCGCCAACTCTCTTGCGGGACTTGGGCACGTTCATAGCCTCGGAGCATTGAGCTTTTGTTTAGATTACCCGGTTAGTTGCGTGCTACTGTGCGGCGATTTACAACACCCGATAAGGCGTTTTGCAATGCAAATTACCAGCCCCAATGAGATTATCTTGATGACAACTCGCAGACCAGCCGGCCGACTGATAAAGTCGATGAGATAAAGCCAATCAAATTACAGGCCTCAAGGTCTTTGGAGCGAAAAACCCGACTTCGCTTTCGATTCGAGTTTGTTTTGCGGTGTAAATTGGTTTATTTTGCGAAAGGTTATCAGGCCAAATGATGTATGACTCGCCGAGTGTAATCAGAGCGGATTCCCTGGCCCCTGCGCCTCCTCTGTGTGTGTCTCTTTTCTGGAAACTGTTTCGCATCACATCCATCAAACCGACGGCATCAGCCCTTTCAACAGACTGCCACATGGACCAAGAACAATGGCAGGGCCTCCCGAAAACCCAGGCCAGGAGCAGCTTGACTTTCTGCCCGACATCAGTCAAAAAACATGGCCAGGCCAGCCGGCAGCCTGGCCCACAAGGTAAACAATATCAGAAGCCAGTTAGCCTGGCCGGGCCGGAGTCGTTTTTGTGATTTATATTGATGGGCTGGCAAGTTGCTGTTGACGGCGAGAGGGCGGACAAAAGAAATTTCGGCCACTTGACCATAATGAATTGCCCTTTTTTGCTGAGAGGATTTAGTTTTTGTTTGGGAATTTAAGGAGAATTTGCTTTTTTGTCAATCAACTTTTCTTTTTCGAAAGGCGGCGCGGCGATAGGCGAAGTGAATTTACTTTCTGGCCTTTCGCTTCGGCAATCAAATGACGTTACGTCAGCCCGGCAGCGGCGCTCAATTTGCATGGCTATGCAAATTTCTCGGCAAAAAATATGTACGATTTTAATTGATTTTTATAGCAGTTAAAAGCCGAAAAAGTGTCAGCCATAATTTTAATAACAGGGAAAACGAAAAGCTCATTTGTTTTTACAGACTTAATGGCTTTTTAATCGGAGCTGCGCATTTCGTCAAAGATTTCCGTTGGTCGTCACGACGGAGCCTCTCCTCTGGCAGGCTGTGTGGGTTTTTAGTCTAAATATTTAAATGAGTTCAATTTGTCGGCCCACCATCTGCCGGCCTTGATGGATGGCCAGCTGCTCTTCTCAACCAGTTTGAAAGACTCTCGTTTTCTTGCCCTTGACCAAGAGTGGCCGACGGTCCGGCCCGATTCATTCATGAAATGCGCAGCGGGTTTTTGTTATGGGTCCGCTTAATTGGCAGTACCTGTTACCCGGTATCTTTTATCGCCTCTGTAATTTGTAAACTCAATCAAAAGTTATCAAGATGTGGGCATTAAAATGCTGTCCGAATGGAAGTTCCCTGTTCGGATTTGTCAAAACATTTCCAGCGATAAACGCCAGACGGTCCGCAGCGAGTTAAAAGAATCTTAGGAAAACTTTTCTCGATTGCCGACTGCATTTTTGGTGGCTCTCTGGAAACAACTTTTCCTTTGGCCCGTGTCGACTGAAACTTCAAACGGTTTTATCAGCGGCTGCTTATCGCGGTTTTTTGGTCTTGCAAATTTTCTTTAATTGCCGTTGATTTTTTGCCTGCTTCTAATCGCCGCACTTTGGGTCAGTTTATCGCCTGCCTCGGAGTTTGCTTGATGTGGGCAATTTGAAGGCGGCTTTTCAAATTGACCGCAAAAGCGAATGGCCATGCATATATTTTGTGTTGGCCGCGACGGCGGCTCTTGGCCATTTACATGCAATTTTTCTATATCTTTTTTTTATCATTTCCGCACATTTGGGGTGTTTTTTAGGTTTATTTGCGTAGTTTAATTGCTGCCTGTGATTTATTTCGCGGCCGGCTAATTCAGTTGTTTCGGCTGATTTCCTCGGCCATATTGGCTAATGGATTTTGCCATCAACCGGAGCCTCAATTAAACTTGCAGCTCGAGTGATTTATCATATTTAGATTGACGGGTTTATTATAAACCCCCAAAGCTGTGGCAGGGATTTTTTGAACAATTTTTCTGACCGACGAGTCCGCATGCTCGTTGGAGTTATGGGCTCTGAAAAATATTTATGTTTTTTTTGTATATTTCCCAATAACTAAATACGATATCTTGAGAGGTAAAGCTAGCAAAATTTTTATTTTTAGGCCCATTAAGTCGACAAGTTGATAAAAATCGGTGTGGTGATTCTTGTACTTTCTCCTGAAAAATCTTTTGTAATCCCAACAAAAAGTTCATGTCTCCATTAAAGAGTTCTTTCAAATAAGCGAATAGTTTTGTCTGATGATGAATAGAGCGTTGGGAAAGTTGTCGTAGGACGTCTTCTGGTTGTCCCCATTGCTCTTTGTCCAATGAATACTGAGTTTGAATCAGCAGTTCAGGAGGAGAAGCTTGAGGAGTTTAAGGGAGTCACTTTCCAAGCTTAATAAGCCTTAAAAAAAAATCGAATTAAAGCCGAGGGAACAATGAGTTACCTTGTTAAAATCAGCTATTTGTTGAGGGTTCCTAGGGGTTTATTTTTCTGGCTAATAAGCCTTCAAATCTAATCGAATTGTAGCCGAGGAAACAATGAATTTGTGTTCTTGAAATTAATCCTTGAAATGTTGCAGTAACTGGGCTCACGGTATGAAATTCTACGTCTATTTTTCCTCATTGAAGAATCTTTTTTTTATAGTCGACTTTTCATTTTTTAGTCCCCTGGAAAAATGTTTTAATTAATTGAGAGAAGAGATTTTGTTAAGGCAAATGAATTAAGGCGTTAGGAAGCCATTAAAGTCGACCTTAAGCATTTTGGATCCCTTAAGGTTCTTTCATTGCCGCATACCAATCACAGCTAAAGCCGCAGAGCCGTTGCTTGGGATTGCTGGTAGTTTGAGGAACTGCTGATGGAAAGTCGACAAATGAATTTCTAATACGAACTAAGCCAGAAGTTTATATTTGAGCAGACAACAAATATCTAAAGTAAATAACCTAAAAAATATTGGACTTTAATGGCTGCAAGACTGACTTTTCGTTTATACATCCTAAATTGTTTAGGGCTCCCTCCTTCATCATCTTCCACTTTTCCTTTTACAGATTGTTGGTATTACCACAGCAGAATTGTAAGCTCTGTTTTCGGTTTTCCTTTCCGTCCTTCAGACTGAGCCGATGACTTGCCTGCTGCCGCTGATGAGTCAGTTTCTAGGTGAGAGTTTTATAGTTTCTCGATTTCTTTTAGCAGGTTTTTGAAATGCATTTTTACGTACCCCCAACTCACTTGACGAGTGTGACTCACGCACTGATGGGTTCCCAATAGGCTCACATT
>JBAMCP010002567.1:0-11675 GCA_037075105.1 Lissocephala sabroskyi | reverse complement strand
AACCAGCCATCGATCCATCCATCCACCGATCGATCGATCGGCGCATGTAAATTTCACGGTCAATCGTTTTGGGTTTTCTTTCTTTTTAGGTGAAGTAGCCAAGTGCACGGGGCGACCGCCAAGTGGACGCCGACGACGCTGCAATTCGAGCCACCGGCGGGAGGGACTGGCCAGCGGGCAGCGGAGAGTAAGAAGACTTTGACCGGAGAGGGGAGATGGCAAGACAGAAGACTCGGTAATTGGAAATGGAGAAGAAGATAAGTGAACAGTTGCTGAGGCTGAGAATTCAGTTGGTGAGTAGTTGAAAATCTCTGCTTATAAATTTCACACCTTCAAATGTCAAATACTTAGGATCCTCTCCGCCAAAAGACCGCCCACGGCGATGCAATTGGATCCACTGACTGAGGGGCCGGGGAACTGGCGAGCGGTCAGCGGAGAGTTGAGTTATGTGCGGAGAATAAGAGAACTTTGCCCGCAGAGACCCAGCGGGGCAACTGCAAGTGGAGTTCTTGGACAACAAGCAGATTTATATAATGCAAAAGCGGAGAGTTGAGAAAGAAGACAAACGAACAGGTGCCGTGGCGGAGAATTCAGTTGATAAGTAGCCAAATTTCTACTTATAAATTTATTGGTCTGACTTCACACCTCCAAATACCGAATACTTAAGATCCTCGACACCAAGTGAGCGCCAACGACGCTGCAATTGGAGCCGCCTATGGAGAGACTGAGAGATTGGCGAGCTGTCAGCGGAGAGTTGAGTGCGGAGAACGAGAGAACTTTGATCAAAGCGTGGAGACGGAGATGCAGTGGACTGGGCAATTGGAATTGGAGTGTGGAGAAGTGGAGAAGAGCAGAGAGCTGAGTAGTGAAAGAAGGCAAACGAACAGTTGCTGAGGCGCAGAATTGAGATGGTGAGTAGCTGAAATCTCCGGTTATATATTTCTTAGTCTGCTTGAATTTTCGCACCTCCAAGTACCGAATACTTGGGATCCGGATAAATATCCATATGCCTCTAACCTTGTCTGTCTGTTTGTCTGTCAGTTCGTTTATTTGTCTCCCTGTTTGTGTGCAGATTATACGGCTTTGAAGGTTGACAAAATAGTCTTCAAAAATAGCGCCATGAAATCTCAATTGCTTATAGGTCGAAATTGGAAGGCAATCTTTAATCTCAAATTCTTTAGACTTCTTGTAAAATATTAAAACCCTCTTGAATTTTAGAGAAAGAGAAATGTAATTTCCTCTTGAATCTATAAATACTCTTGAGCAATAGTTGTATTCTTGGAAAACGATAGATTTGAGGGGTTTAAAGTTGGATTCATTACAACTTGAAGTGTGAAAATGATTTGAATTAGGAACCTCTTCTTTTTAGTTCCCTAGAATCGTGAGAAAAGGTAATTAAGATCTAGTTTCTTTAAACTTTAAAGACACTTTTTTAAAATTCATTCAATTTTTTTATAGGTCTTCAAAAAGCAGTCTTTCTCAAGAATCTTAAAACCAACAGCCCATTCGAAGGAAACTTATCTCACTCGATCCTCGGAAAGATGTCTAAATGGAAAATAAACCCCGCCCAACTTGCAGAACTGAGAAAGGTAAGAAAAATTAACCAATTTGAAGAAGTCCAAAAATAATCCTAAATCTAATTCCCAAAGTTCCCCGAAATATTTGATGGGGCGATCACCGATCGATTGACCTTCCGGAGGCGACCCGATAACTCGTATTCGATTGCTTCCCACACCAAGTAGCCCACGAGGGGCAATTCAAATGAATCGATTCGCCCATTCCATTCATCAGTTTCAGGCACTCGACAAAAATCGAGCATCGTTGTGGTTTCAGTTTTTACTTCAAACCCAGTTTGCTTACCAGAGGAGTATACACACACACACACCACACACACACGCACACCCACACACACCGCCATGTTTATATGCACGCGCTGCGGCACTCTGAAGCCCGCGCTGAGCCCCGTGCCGGCCTTCGAGCTGCGCATGCTGAGGCAGAACACCTGCGAGCGGAGCATCGAGGGCGTGGCCGACCACTGCGAGGTGTGCAAGAAGCGGACGTTCTTCACGAAGTACTTCAGCCCCCAGGACCGGGACAGCGGGGCCGCGCCGGGCCTGGAGGATGCGCGGCCTCAGCGCGCCCAGCAGCGCACGAATGCCATTGACGACGACCTGGTCGACGCCTCCGACTATGAGTACTCGAGCGATCGGGACTTGCCCACGACCCGGCGCAATCGCTTCAAGGAAATCAACCCACCGCAGCCCAACTGGGCCACGGAGGCCGTAAATCCTTCCAGCAGCATGTACTTGGCGCCGCCCAGCCGCCGCTACAGGGACACGCGGCGGGCCTCATCGCGGGAAAGGCTGCACGAGAAGAAGACCAAGACGAAGCGACGGGAGCCGCCCCCAGAGCGGCGTCGGGTGGCCTTTGGGGCCTACCGGGAGCCCAAGCACCACGAGCTGCCGCCGCGCATCCACGAGCGCCAGCGCGGGCAGAGCGAGAAGCCTTACTACCGGAATCCTTTGCCGGAGGCCCACCAGGTGGCCAAGCGTTCCGTGTCCATGGCCCGGGAAAGGGTCCTGCCAATGGCCGGGCCAATGCCTGTGCACAGGGCGTCAGCGGGTCCTCCGCCGGTCCAGCAGCGAGCTAAGCCGCCGGACTCCATGCAGGCCCTGCGCACCTTTGCCTGGGATGAGGATCTGGCCGCCCTGAATGCCATGAAGCCGCTGCTGCAGGTGGGGCTGGACCCGCCAAGGCGGACTGACTACGCCTCTCCCCGGCGCCATAACAACCGCATAGACGACGACGAGGACCACGACCAGGAGGAGGAGGACGATGACTTCCCGTACAAGCGGCGGGGACGCTACAGCGATCGCTACTATGAGCCGAGGTCCAGGAAGCGGTCCACCCGCTCGCCAGACCGCCACAAGGCAGGCCAAGAGGAAGTGCCCCCCTTGGACTTGGGCCAGACGGACGAGGACGAGTCGGCCGAGGAGCGGGCCAACTGCCTGGCCGCTTTGGTAGCCAAGAAGAAGCTGCAGGTGGACGACCTCGAGGACATGCGACTGCGCATCGAGGAGAAGTGCGCCCGCGCCAGGAAGGAGCTCTACCACATGCAGTGCGAGAAGCAGCGGCGCCGGGAGCAGGACCTCTGGGATGGCCAGTCGCTCGACCGGCACTGCATCTCCTCCCCGAACCTGCCCACCTACGTGGACAGCCCCCGCTCGCTGACCAACAATGCCAGCTACCCGCAGGTGTCCTCCGGCTCAGGATCAACGGTCAGCTGGTATGACCGAGGCAATGCTTTGGAGTCCGAGCAGGAGGAGATGCGCCGGGGAGCCCCGCCGAAGATCTCAAGGTCGCGGGGAGGCCACTGCTTTGATATGTTGGATGATGTGGAGCTGCCCCCCAGTGGGTCGGTTATACCCGAGGATCTGCAGCAGCTCAAGGACGAGATCTACGTCACGCTGGAGGAAAAGTTCGACAATCTCTTGCGCGTTTTGCAGGACAAGGAAGTGCACACAATATTCCCCAAAAGGGACCTTAACCACCAGAGCTCCTTGGTCTCCCAGTTGCCCACCTCAGCGGAGCCGCCAGCCAAGCCCACGGAAAGCAATTTCGAGCCCTCGGCCCCGCCGCTCGAGGAAGTCAAGGAGCCAAGCTCCCTGCCCGCCGGCACCAGCCAAACCGAAACCGAGCCCCCGTCCACGGTGGTGATCATGCCGGTCTCCGCCGGCCTCAGCCCCCCGGCGCTGGAGGTCAAGCGGCCGCCACGCAAGGGCCTGCATGTCCAGTTCGAGGAGAAGCCGAAGCCGCCCAAGCCCAAGATTCTGGTGAAGAAGTCGCCGTTCGTCGTGCGGCCCTCCAAGGGGCCCAAAGGCTTCTACCTGCACAACCACAAGCTCCGGGCCCCCAAGTCGAAGATGTCCGAGTATCTGCACCACCAGGAGCACAGCATGCTGCGTTCGCTGGTGTCGACGGCCTTCCGGGCAGCTTTTTATGGCATTGCCATGGATCCCCGCGAGGTGGTGAAGCGGATTAAGAAGGGCGCGCCGCCGGCTCTGCGCACCCAGCCGATCGCCCAGTTCGAGAAGATCGAGTGCGAGGCCTGCGCCTTGGTCTCCCTGCTGGAGGCCAAGCCGAGCATCCTGGAACGCGGGGTGATCAAGGAGCTGAACATCACACGGGCCCCGATCCACTGCCCGGATGCCGACTGCCATCAGCTCTCCTTCATCTCGGACTTCAACAAGCATCTGCTGCAGGATCACCGCTCGCTGACCATCGAGCGGATCGTGGCTGGCCAGACGAAGACCTTCTTCCTCGACGCCCATGTCATCCAGCGCAGCCGCTCCAAGTGCCACATGCTGTACCTCCTAAAGAACAAAGTCTACGATCTGCAGGGCGGCGAGATGAGCAATCTGCTGCCGATCATGGTGATGACCGGGCGGGTCTCCCTGGCCGAGATCTTCAACTACGATCACCCCAATCTGGCCGTGTACAGTGGGATTGAGGCGCGTTTTGAGTACTTCCTGATTTGGCTCACAACCTTCAAGCCGAATGACATTTGTATCCGGGGAACCATTGCCATTTGGCCGGTGAAGAATGCCAATTTGCTGGACTGTCTGTTTGTCCATACGAGCGAAGCTTATGATATTCGGGCGCCGCATGATCTGCCGACGATGGCGAGGAGCCGGTCGGCCTTGATGGTGCCCAGCGAGGTGGTGCGGAGGATGTGCAACGACGGCAAGGACCTTATCGGTGTACAGATACAAATTAATTGAGGATTTTTGGCGCGCGTTCGAAAATTTGCAGTGTTTTTTTTTTACTCGGTCTCTCGTCTTGTTTGGGAAATTAAATAGTGATGCATATTTTTCGGCTCCTTGTGGAAATCGCGAAACTTTTAAGTTTGTTTTAATTTTTCCTTTTTATTCATTTCTTTTCAAGGAATTTCGACCCCAATCTTCAGCTGACAGGACCAACGCTGTTCCAGGAAAATCTCTCCGATCTTGGCAGCAACCTTTGAGTTTAGACTTAAAGTTGTTGACTGGGAAAAGCATTAGTAAAATTCCATTTAGTAACTCACAAATTTAGAGCTCGCTCCAAAGAAATTTTGACTGAAATATTTATAAATTTTCGATTCGCAGTTTTAGGAGAACCTTGGAAATATGTCCTTACACGCTGAACCCATGGGTAAGGGCGAGACAAAACAGAAGCTCGACTCGGCCATTCACTCTACAGATAGCGACTTCGCCTTGAAATTGAAGCCGTCGCCCAAAAAGACTTGCATTCCCCCCACTCACCGCGGCATGGCAGCTTCCGATACTACGTGAGTATTTGTTGATCGGTTGTTATTCAAAAATCGCTTATTTATCGAATGACCGGTAGGCTCAATCATCGTCCCATGACATTTGATATGCCAGATAAGTCTTGGTCTGTGCTTTATTTCGGTGAGAGCGATAAAATCAAGGCCCGGAAGCCACGTCCTGGCGACCAAGACAATTAATTTGCAAGATCTTTTTATTTAGCACCGGCCGGTACTCGGTATCGATACTTCGATACCAAGAGATTTATTAGTGACTTGTAGATGGATGGCCACGTTTTTAGACTCCAAAATTTGTATTGCGCTGTGGATTGTTCAGTGCAAACAGGCAATTCGAAATAAAACAATCTAATCTCTTGAGCTATATGGCGGGCATATGGCGAATGTGTGCCTGTGTGCCAGCGGGTGGGTGGCATTCGCACTCAATTGCAATTGATGATGAGCTTTACGCCGACTACGATTGTGATTAATGGCGATAGCGTCACTGAAGGAGATCGGCCGCATGCACATTCATTTATGATGTCACCCAGCAGCGCCACATGAGTGACAGTTGATATTTGAATTCTCAATGTGATATGATGAACCCGCCACTTCAAGCTTGACAAATGAAATGGACGACAATGGTCATGAAGATGTTGACAAAGCGGAAATAATAGCTTAATGATACAAATGACATGATTAAATGCGGGCGCCCGGCGCCAAGAGCTCGACACGCGCAATTGAAAATCGGTATATCAATTTACAATAAGCAAAGCAATCGACTATTCATAATTAATCGATTCTTGTCGCCCACCTGTTCAATTATAATTAAATCACCACTTAGGCCATCTGGCAACCCTACGTGGGACAGGTATCGAGTTACAATTTTTCTTCCTCTTTCTTTTCTTTGGATCGTTCGAGAATGAGGTTAGCCGCCGCGTGGTTTTTGCAAATTCGCCACTTCACCGCATTTAAATTATTGTGTAAATTGTTTTGCATTAATTTATAGATTTCGCGATCAGTGCGTGGTTTATTTCGGTTTAATAAATTGTATACGCCGTAACAGCGCAATGCCGACGGCCGCGCCCGCCCTGGCACCCCCCGCAGCACCCGCCGCGCTTGGCATTCCTGGAAGCCACTGATTGGAAATTGGAGGTAAGTGGCAAGGGGAACTGCATTGATACAGGAGCCGCCACATCGTTAGCATAGTTAAGATGCGTTTGGTTTACGGCCAGCCCCCCACACGCACCCCCGCACACACGCATATACCGATTTGGTTGCCCAAATTGTGAAATTGCGCATCGCTTTGGCGTGCTTGTGTGCGTGTGTGTGTGTGCGTTTTTGTGGGCAGAGACTTCAAAGCCGCTTGCTTGTAATTTTTTTCGGGGGCATCACTTCTGATTGATTGTTATGATTGATGAGGCATCCGTACTCTTTGGAATGACCGCAACCCCCGCCCCCTTTCCCCCACGCATTCACTCTTCCTCGTGTGTGCCAATTTATTTTTGCACTGCAAAAACGAAGCCTTTAGTATTTTGGCCAATTGATACAATTGAACTTTCATGGGTGTTTCGTTTGCCTGCCTTGTGTGTTATTAATTCTTATATTTAAAGTTTTTTCTTTGCCTTTATCTTATTGCTTATTCCCCTCCCCCTTGCCCATGATCTGCTTTTGCTCTGCTCTGCCGAGTTGGCAGCACCAAGAGCACGCCAGAGTTGCCAGGGGGTGCAGACGTGTATGTAAGTGGAGTGGATGGCCAGACGGCTGTGTGTCTGTGTGTGTGTGTAAGCAAGTGTGCTGCCTTAAAAGTGCACACATTTCCATTTCCACTCTTCCATCAATTTGCATAACAATGAACGTCCAAAGTCCAATGTGCCAAAATAGCCAAGCAAATTACCCCAGTCTGTTTGTATTTGTGTATGCGCTCGAAACTAAAGCGAGGCAAAAGAAACATTTGTCGTCCCAACGATTACACGAGCATTTTTATTTTTGGTCAAATCTCACATTTCCATAAAGCAAACATAAGCACAAAATCGCCAAGGCAAAAACAATCCAGGGGGGGGATGAAGCGAGGGCTGCACTGCACTCGTGCTTGCCAGAGCGAGATAGCTATGCTGCCCTGGGAATTTTCGTCAAGTTGCTTAGCCGATCGGTTCTTCGTTGAGTTTGCCGGCCGTTCGGCCAGCCGCTTATTCCGTTACTCGCGCTTGCATTGTCAGCCGTTGTTCTTCTTCTTTCTTTTCTGGGGAGATTTTTGCGGGCTCGCTTATTTGGCGTGTCAATGACATCGTTGCTGTTGTTGTTGCTGCGTGTGTTTTGCATAATTTAAAAACTAGCGCCGTCCCGCTCCCACCCGCATGGCCACCTCGCTTACAACGAAACTCAATTATTCGTGGGTGCAACACTAATTTTTTTGCATTTTTTCCTTTCTCGCTTTTCAGTGACAAATTGAATTTCACTCTTTGTTGGACTGAACTGAAGGGGTGGGGGGGTTGGAACTCGTTATCATCGGCTGGACGGACGTTGGTTGGTCGGCCTCATTTGCATATTTTGTGAAAATTTTCGTGAGCCGGCGGCACGCACGTTGCTAATTTGCGGATTTCCAAAAATTTCAACCAATTAACTTTGTAAGCGAGAGAGTAAATTTTACCCCCACCCCCGATCCGTGGCGCTACACGTATGCCGATTTTAATGGAGAATCGACAGTGATTAATTGAATAATTGAATTCTTTTGTTTTTTTTTTTTTTCGGTGATGGTTTAATTGAAAGGAGCCACCGCTGTGAACTTTGACCCCTTCAAGTGGTTTTAATTTAATTTCTTCATTTCATTGTCGGGAATTGGGTCAATTTTGGGCGAGGTAGAATCAAATTTATATAAATTTTCAGAACTTTGCTTCATTTAAATATTAAAAAAGGTTCAAATTATTTATGTTGGGTGGGGGGAGAATTCGTAATTTTTGGGAGTACCCAAACATGATCCATTATAATCGGATTATATTTTTTATTCTGTTGGGGAAAGAAAATGAATCTATTGAGAAACTGAGGAAAGCATTTCTTTTGAATCAGCTGAATTATTTTTGGGGATTTTTAAAGAAATAGAACAAATGATCTTAACCTTGAGATTGATGCATCAAAAGAAGTGTGGTTTCGGGATTTGTCAGGATTAAAGACAATAAATACCTTTGGGGTTAATTAGTTTGGTTTGATTTCTTTAAAGGTTTAAAGAGGATTTTAAAAAGATTTCGAAATCCCATCCAACGAAGAGAAAACTTTCTTGAGAAACTTTCCCTTTTTTTCTTTTTTTTGTGCTGTTCCTGAATTACTTTTCCTATTTTGTTAAATTTTATGAATATTTATGGATTTGATTGTTGGGTGAGTTTTTCAATTACAAGAAATCGACAGACGGCCCGAAGGCACAAAACAATTGAAAATCACTTAGCCGGCGATCCTCACACACACAAACACACCAACACCAACACTAGTTTGTGTTTTTTTCAAGGCTTCTTTGTCACTCCCCCCGCCCTCCCCTCCCCCCTCTCCACGGTTGGTTGTCGAGTCTTTGTACGCATAATTCGAAAAGAGGCCTTGCGGGCTGTGGAAATTTACGAGCAAAACGACGCGCACGTCTCAATGCAACAACGGGGCGGTTACCGCCCCCTCACCCCGCCCCCCTTAACCCGCCAAAAACCCGCGACGGTCCATTGACAAACTTGACTGGAAGTCTTTCGGCGGTTTTGGCCCGCTCAACAGGTCGCTGGCTGTCTTCAATTAGCGCCAATCGGTAACCAAACAACGAAAAGCAATTAAGTGACGTTTAGGCCAACGCTACTACCACTTACCCCCCTGCCCCGCCCCCACCCCCGCCCCCCACGTATGTGGCTGTTTTGGGCAGAAAAAATATGCAAACTGGGTGATTGCCCCACTGCCGGCGAATGAGTCGTGAGCCGGCGGCCTCCGTCATCGTTTTGCATTTGCTGCCAACTTATCGCCGACTCCCCCCGGCCCCCCGCAGATGCATTAATCACCAGATTAGGCGCCCATCCACCTGACGATATCAGTTTTGCATTTGATTAGTCAGCCCCGTTCAGTTTGGCCCACAAACTGAGTCACTCTTCTTAAATTGAGCGAATGATTCTTGTCTGTCTGAATAATTTGGCGTTGGTTTTGAAATTTTCCCCTCGTTCTGTTTACATCGCTGACCTTGGAAAAGCGCAATCCCTGCCCGGCGATCGTGGCAGTTGCTTTTTCCGGGTCCCTAACATAGACGTCTTTATGGGCTCCCCAGGGGGGCGTCGGGGGCAGCCGGCCGACAAGTGCAAGTTTGATGGGTTTACGCGTTGTTTGTGTTAAAAAGAAAAAAAAAACTATACGAACAGACCGACCATAAAATTTATGATTCTCGTTTCGCACACATTTTGACCTATTTGGAGATGTTGGTGGGCGGGGGGTGGGGGAGGGCTTCTGTTCAAAATTCTTGCCACCGAAGCATAACGGGAAATCGAACAAATTTTTGTGGATTTTTCATGCCAACATCTGCTAATAATATTGCAGGCTGGGGGGTATTAAATTCTAATTCTACATTTGCGATTCTTTGGATTCTTATTGAAGATCCAAAAATTTATCAAATTTCTCAGAAGAGATTTCACATGCTTCTATTTTAAAATAGTTCTCTGTTTTAAGATTCTATTCTCGTCTTTCAACTAAAAACTTTATCATTCTGATAAAGAATTAATATTTCTCACAAAGATTCCTCGAGGTCATTACGACGGTTTTTCCATTGAACTTTTCTTAGTGGATCATTAAAGAGCCATAAATTACAATTCCCAGTCCGTTTCATTGTCGTTGTTTTCTTTGATTTCTCCTCGATTTGATTCGCATTGCGTAATCGCCGCGTGCCAAGCACATCGGCCCTTCGACTGACCGATCGCACGCAGCCAGCCACTTGTAAATCTTCCGCACATTAAGAACTTCTGACATTAACCTTGGCCTCTTCCCTCGATCTCCCCCATCTGCGCGGGAGACTCGCCACCGCCCCCGCCGTCGGTTGGATGTGGCGCCCAATCGGACGAGGCAGTGCCTTGAATTATATTGCAATTAAAGGGCTGTAAATTCGAAAGAATCTGGAGGGGATACGGTAATGTATTAAATAACTTGGATTGGTGGAGGGACGATGGGGGAGGGCAGAGGCTCTTTAGGCTTCAATTTGACTGCGGTTGATTGAAAGAATTCAAATTAAGTGGGAATACTGAAGATGGGGGAATATTTTGGGTTCTATCGTCAATGAATTGGGGTCGTTTCTAAGGCAACTCTTTCAATTTCTTAGTTGAAAGCAGAACTCACGGGAAATAGAAAGTTTTATTTGGCTTGAAGCGATAGAATTGAAATCATAATAATCAAAACATCGATGATCATGAAGAGCAAACCTTATAATTCTTCATATCAAAGTGTTTCCGAGAAATCTCAAAAAATTACCAATAATTTATTTATTATATGAAATCCAGATATAAATACATACTAAAATTCCTTCAATTTTAATATCATATTCAGAAAATATGAATTGGGTCTTGAGTTTCTTTCAAACTTTGAACTTCTATTAAGGAAAACATCCACAGTATTTCCCATGGGAAGTCTTGTCTTTTTCCCATCTTTCTGGCAATTTGTGGATTCCATTTCGGTTGGCTGTTTTGTTTTTCGTTGGAATAATATTTCTAAAGTTCTTTTACTCTATTTGTTCAAGTTCTATCAGCGTCTGGGGAACCCAGTGGGTTTGGCGGCGACTGTATAACAGGGTAACTGCAGGGAATCCTTAAAATTCAGTTTTATGATTTGTTCTCTTAATGAAGAATATATCTAAAGTCCACTTACTTTTCTTTTTCAAAGTCTATTAGAGTCTGGGGAAACCTGTCGAGTCTGTGGGCTCGGAGGTTGTACCTCAAGGGTAATTGTAGAGAGGGAAGCTGCTTGTGGGCTCTGAGGCGACTGTACCTCAAGGGTAACTACAGGGAAGCCTTAAAATTCGTTTAGCTGATTTGTTCTTCAATGGGAAAATGTCTCTAAAGTCCTTTTACTTTTGGTTTCCAAAGTCTATCAGTGGCTGGGCAAAGCTGGGGCCTCGGAGGCGATTGTACCTCAAGGGTAACTGCAGGGAAGCTGCGTGGGTTGCAGTGGGCGAAGATTGCTGTTCCCGGCAGTCCCAGCTGCCTCGTGTATTGTGATTTGTATGTGAAATTGGCACTGATTTCCTTGGGGCTGTCGGGGGGGCCGTCTCGCTCCCTCGGACTCATCTATTTCATTTATTCATGCAAAAAGCGGCGGCGGCGGCGCCCGACGACTGCCCATAAACAGCAATGAGCAGTCGAGCGGCCGCCGAGCGGAG
>JBAMCP010002566.1:0-11693 GCA_037075105.1 Lissocephala sabroskyi | reverse complement strand
CTCCATTCCTTAACGAAAAATCTGCAACTTGCTTGAAGTATCACTAGTATATTTCAATAAAAAAACGTTAATACAATAACATGCCTCTATAGCTATAAAAATACAAACTAATGGGTTATCTCCCATTGTCTTTTAAGGATGAGCCAATTAATATTTTTATTCATTTAGACTCTAGATAATAGTTTATTATTTAATATACAAAACTCCGGCAGCACAAAACAAACACAACCTTCCCGGACGACAAACCACGAACGACTGAGCTCTTTTTTGACTCAGCATAACGCAAGGGGGCTGCCAGGGCTGCCAGACTTAGATTTACCAGGGTTGCCATGTCGCTTAAAATATCGAACTAGTTCGTTTTGGAACCAGCCCATTTCGCCAGAGATAAATACACCCAAAATGCGTTAAAGACGTTTTTCCCTAAAAATAATATAGATTAAAGGATTTTCCACGTTAAGTTTTAAGTTTTAATTGACTTTTTGAAAATACGCGCTCACTTTAATCGGAACGACGCATCTTTGCGACTAGTCGATAGGTAAAAGCATCCCTGCCTGGTGACGCGTGAACTGTCAAGTCGATTTCCGCTTTCTTTCCGTGCGGTTCTTAAACATGACTGGTTTAACGAATAGGGTAAGTGGTGATTTTTTGCAAATAAAACGAATTTACTGCAACGCCACAATTAAACAAATGTATGGAAAATGTTCTATGAACTGTGCTCTCAAAATTAAAGTAAACCAAGCTCCAGTTTTATGTGCGAAAAGCAGAGTTTTAAGCCCGACAAATTGTCACCTTGTACACGTGCCCACGGCGGGATTTTTGTGGACGCTAAACCAAGAAAACCTAGTGATTGTGATGCGCGCAACTAAAAAATCGAATTATCTTTTTTTAAATTCTACAATCTTAAGCATTTATAAGATTTTTATGCATTTGTTTATATGCGGCTGTGGAAATTCGCCTTAACCTCACTTAGCTGAATTTACTCATGTTGTTTTTGTTTTTGCTCTACAGACCGTTGTTATCGATGGTCGCGGCCACTTGCTGGGCCGTCTGGCCTCCGTTGTCGCCAAGTACCTGCTGCAAGGCGGCAAAGTGGCCGTTGTGCGCTGCGAGGAGCTGAACCTGTCAGGACACTTCTACAGAAACAAAATCAAGTACTTGGCCTACTTGCGCAAGCGTTGCAACGTTAATCCCGCTCGCGGTCCTTTCCACTTCCGTGCCCCATCCAGAATCTTCTACAAGGCTGTCCGAGGTACGTAGATCCTTTCAAACGGAAGCTTCTCTCTGTTTACACCATGATGCCTTAAATTATTTACCTACATTATTTGAACGAGAAACCATGTAAACAAATCCCAACTGAGTGAAGCTATCGGAAAAACTATTCTTGAATTTCATTATAAACAAATCTAATTATTGCTTACTTCTTTTCCAGGTATGTGTAAAATGAATCAACCTGAAAGCCGTATTAGTTTCCTGATGATTAATAATTATCTTACCTACATTATTTGAAATGGCAATGTAACAAACTTCGAACTGACTTCACCCGTTTGATTCCATTAATTAGGAAATATCTTTGAATACTTTTGCTAATCGCTTGTTTCTTAATTTGCAGGCATGATCCCACACAAAACCAAGCGTGGTCAGGCTGCTTTGGCGCGTCTCCGTGTCTTCGATGGCATCCCATCGCCCTATGACAAGCGTCGCCGCGTTGTTGTGCCAATTGCGATGCGCGTGCTGACCCTGCGCTCTGACCGCAAGTACTGCAAGGTTGGCCGTCTCTCGCACGAGGTGGGCTGGCACTACCAGGATGTGATCAAGAGCCTGGAGCGCAAACGCAAGGCCAAGTTGCGCGTCACCCTCAAGCACAACCGACAGATGAAGAAACTGACAGTGCAGGCACGCGAGAACATTGCCAAGGCTGCTGAGCCCTTCAACAAGATTATCAAGTCCTACGGCTACGAGGTTTAAGTGGAAACTTATTTGTAGGGAAAACCACCAGCAGCATTCACCAGCGAAACGGTTTTTTTAAAACAATAAAACATCTAAGTTTACAAAAATTACCACGGAAATTTCTCTCTTTCAATCTTCAGTGATTTCTAGCGTCAGCTGGTTGAATATTGCTGTCTCTCTCACTCACCCTTTGTATTTCCAAGTCCAGTCAGAGGTGCTTTGGGCTGCATCGATAATTGCGGCTTGACCTTCACGCCATCGAAAGTCGCTTCGATTGTTATCGAAAGTTACCTAAGCCAATCTCCTTAGATTTTTATGATGGCCTCGTTAAAAGACAAAATTGTGATCGTTACCGGCGCAAGCTCTGGCATTGGCGCCGGCACTGCTGTCCACTTGGCCAGCCTGGGCGGCCAGTTGGTTATAGTCGGCCGCAATGTGGACAAACTCAAGGAAGTGGCTGAATCAATCGAAAATGCTGGCGGAGCTGCTCCCCTGCAACTGCAGGCCGACATGACCAAGGAAGCCGACGTGGAGAACATTGTGGCCGCCACTCTGAAGAAGTTCGGCCGCATCGATGTGCTGGTCAATAATGCCGGCGTGCTGGAGACGGGAACCATCGAGACCACCAGCCTCGACCAATACGATCGTGTGATGACCACAAATGTGCGCTCGGTCTATCATTTAACCATGCTGGTGACCCCCGAGCTAATCAAGACGAAAGGCAGCATCGTGAACGTGTCCAGCGTGACCGGCATACGTTCGTTCCCTGGGGTCCTGGCCTACAATTTGTCGAAATCGGCTGTGGATCAGTTCACGCGCTGTGTGGCCTTGGAATTGGCCACCAAGGGCGTGCGCTGCAACTCCGTGAATCCTGGAGTGATTATAACGGAGATCCACAAGCGTGGTGGCATGGACGAGGAGACCTATGCCAAATTCCTGGAGCACTGCAAGACGACCCACGCCCTTGGGCGGCCGGGCGAAGTGCCCGAGGTGGCAGCTGCCATTGCCTTCCTGGCCAGCGAGGCTGCCAGTTTTATTACAGGGGTCAATCTGCCAGTCGATGGCGGCCGGCATGCCATGTGCCCTCGTTAGTTTAAAAAAAAAAATCCATTGTTATTAAAGTGCATTTAAAATCGATAACAGCGATAATAATCAAAAACTACCAAAGCTTTGGGCAGCTATCGATGTCGATTGGCAGTCTTATCGAAGAGTTGCCACTTGAAATTTCCAGCTGATTTCATTTTTGTTTGAGATTAAAGGAAAATGGCCGCTCACCTTAGTTTCAAGGACAAAGTTATTATTGTCACAGGCGCCAGCTCGGGCATTGGAGCCGGCACGGCTGTCCACCTGGCCAGCTTGGGTGGCCGGCTGTCCATTGTCGGCCGGAATTTGGACAAGCTCAAGGAGACTGCGCAGAATATAAAAAACGCTGGCGGCGCCGAACCCCTTCTAATCCAGGCTGACATGACCAGGGAAACCGACGTCCAGGGCATTGTGGACAAGACCATCCACAAGTTCGGCCAGCTGGACGTGCTTATCAACAATGCGGGGGTCCTGGAGCTGGGATCCATTGAGGCCACCAATCTGGAGCAATACGATCGTGTGATGAACACCAACATGCGCGCTGTGTACCAACTCACCATGCTGGCCACTCCCGAGCTGGTGAAGACCAAGGGCAACATTGTCAACGTGTCCAGCGTGAACGGCATACGCTCGTTCCCCGGCGTCCTGGCCTACAACGTGTCCAAGGCGGCCGTGGATCAGTTCACACGTTGCGTAGCCCTGGAGCTGGCCCCCAAGGGCGTGCGCTGCAATGCTGTCAACCCTGGCGTGATTATCACAGAGCTCCAGAAGCGCGGCGGCCTGGACGATGAGGCCTACAAAAGGTTCTTGGAGCGGGCCAAGGAGACCCACGCCCTGGGGCGGCCCGGCGAAGTGCCGGAGGTGGCCGCTGCCATTGCCTTCCTGGCCAGCGAGGCCGCCAGCTTTAGCACAGGAGTCACGCTGCCCGTGGATGGGGGCCGCCATGTGATGTGCCCCCGATAGGCAGTTTAATCGAGTGGCCCGTAGAGTTACCCTTCAGATTCCGATGTTTTAGATCCGATAAATTATTGGCTAGACAAATCCTGTCAATCTCGTTTGTGGGACATGCAAAATTCTAAGCGCAATGTGTAAGGCCAAGACATCCCTGGACTTTCTTGGAAAAGTGGTTGTCATCACAGGCGCCAGCTCGGGCATTGGAGCCGCCACGGCGAAGATGTTTTCCAATCTCGGCGCCTGTGTGACCCTAGTGGACCGGGACGAGTGTGGGCTACGGGAGGTGGCCAAGACCTGCATTGAAGAGGGCTACACTCCGTACGCCATCTGTGCCGATCTACTAAAGCTCGAGGAGATTCAATGCGTGGCCAAGAAGATCAACAAGCGTTTCGAGGGCAAATGCGATGTACTGGTGAATGGGGCCGGCCTCATGCCCATGGGCAAGCTGGAGGACACCCCGGTTTCCTGCTGCAAGCTCATCTTCGATGCCAACGTGCGCTCCATGTACTACATGACCCAGCAGATGTTGCCCTTTATCCGCAAGGGCGGCGGCAACATCGTCAACATCTCCAGCGTCTGCGGCCTGCGGGCCTTTCCCAATCTCATTGTCTACAACATGACCAAGGCCGCCGTGGACCACTTCACGCGCTCACTGGCCTTGGACATGGGCTTGGAGGGGATCCGCGTGAACGCCGTGAATCCTGGTGTGATCCGGACGAGTCTGCAGCGCACGGGCGGCATGACCGAGGAGATTTACAAGGCCTTCCTCGAGAGGTCAAAGAAAACGCATGCGCTGGGCCGCATCGGGGAGCCGGACGAGGTGGCCAGCTGCATTTGCTTCTTGGCCAGCAAGTTGGCCAGCTTTGTGACCGGGGTAACGTTCTCCGTGGACGGCGGCAAGGCCATCATGTGTCCCCGCTAGTCACATCCATAAACCTTTAAAGTTTCGGTACAAAATTTCAAATTAACAAAAAGCAAAACAAAAATAAATGCAAATTCAAGGACAAAAGTTGGCATACAAGTTTCTGTGGTTTCCCTCAGCGCGGGCACATGGCATGGCGTCCTCCGTCCACAGCCAGGCTGAGTCCGGTGGTAAAAGAGGCCAAATCGCTGGCCAGGAAGGCAATGGCATTGGCCACCTCGTCCACCGTGCCGGGCCGGCCGAGGGCATGCGTGGATTTCGAGTGCTCCAGGAACTTCTTATAGGTTTCCTCGTCCATGCCGCCGCGCTTGTGGAGATTGGTCACCGTCACTCCAGGATTAACGCAGTTGGCGCGCACGCCCTTGGCCGCCAGCTCCAAAGCCACGCAGCGCGTGAACTGATCCACGCCCATTTTGGAAATGTTGTAGGCCAGGACCCCAGGGAACGAGCGAATGCCGTTCACGCTGGACACGTTGACGATGTTGCCTTTGGTCTTCACCAGCTCGGGAGCGGCCAGCATGGTCAGGTGGTAAATGGCCCGCAGATTGGTGTTCATCACGCGGTCGTATTGCTCCAGGCTGGTGTTCTCGATGCTGCCGGTCTCAATGATGCCCGCATTGTTGATCAGCACGTCCAGTTGACCGTACTTTTGTAGGGTCTCGCGCCAGACCTGCTCGGTGTCGGCTTCCTTGCTGACATCACCCACCACCAGGGTGGGAGAGCTGCCCACTTTGCTGCATTCGCCGGCCACTTTCTTGAGGTTGTCCACATTGCGGCCGTTGAGGGCCAGGCAAGCGCCCAGCTTGGCGAACTTGACGGCGGTGGCAGCCCCAATGCCAGAGCTGGCGCCGGTGATAAGGCAGACTTTCCCAGCGAAATTCATAACGATTACGTAAATGGTTTAAGGCGTCGGATGATGCGCATCTGCAGCAGCTTCTGCGCGGGGGGAATAAGATGTTTTTTTGGTTTTTATTTAGCGCTGATAAGGTGCTGCCTCTGAGTGCGAGCAAGAGGAAGAGCATTGATCGACAGTCAGCTGTTTGTTGTCAATGCAGCCCTGCAGGGCTGCTAATCGATAACAAGTGGGAGTCAACTCTGCAAGATCGAAATGATTGCAGTTTTTCGTATTTGGTTTTTATTGAATTTGCAATTTGTCCATCACGTTTTCCACATACACATGCTCAAATAACCGGGTGTATGCATACAATGCAATATTAATACTATTTAATTCTCAAGTGTAATTCGTTTTTTACAGCGCATTTGATATTTAACCATTCCATTGTCACACTGTTAATAACCGTCGTTAAAAGCGCGCGTCCGTGTGTATGTAAGTATGTATGTGTGTGTGTTGCTTTACGTTTTAGAAAAATATATATATGCGCAATATATATGTATGTATATATATATAGTAGGTATATAATTCTCAGATTACATGGACTGGGTACAAATTTTTGTATACAATTTTTTTTAAACTTTTTTTGTTAATTATTTTTCTCCAAAAAACACTTTTGGGCTTAAAAAATGGAAGTAAAATTCTTTTAGAGAATTAAAAGCAAATAAATAAACAATTCCTTTTACGCATATAAATAAATTTTTATGGGGTATTTTTTTTTAATGGGGTTTCCGTTGCTGCTCGGCTTTCAGTACTAATACATAATTAAGTGGTAAGAATTATGTTTAATACAACTATTACAATTGTTAAATTAAATATAAACTTAGACATTTAGTAAAGGCGCCGGGAGCGCTGTTTTTTATATTCAGTTTTTAGCAATAAATAAAATATATAATAAACAATTGTGTGTGTAGGCACAGAGACGAATTTCTTGACTTGCAAAAAATTACAATCTAATTTTTTTTAAGCAATACGCCTCGAGTAATATCAGTTTTCTTCTCTAAACAACTCAGATTCGACAAAGAGAGGGCAAAAAAAAACTAAAGTGAAATTTACCGTGAAAATTTCAGGTGTGGATCGTAACAGTGGAACCCATTGGCCTGCCAGCTCCCAAGGGTTTTACGTTCTTTTTTCTTTTAGTTTTTTTGAGGCGGTTTGTTGTTGGTTCTGTTGGTGTTTTGGGATTCTTGTGTGGGTAAAGGAAAAACGCTTAGGCAACTAAAAATCTAGAAATCGGATAAAGTTTTGGAAGGTTAATACAAAATCGAGATTTCCTGTTCTACAAGCTAAGCATTTTCGGTTTCTTCTTATGAATTAAGCGATGACAGCCACGCCCCCTTTTAAAGTTCCTCGAAAGGAACCCAGAGCGCGGATGAGATTAACATGCTTTTCTACTGATTCCGTCGACCAAACTTTTTCATGCCATTAAAGCACAAATGTAAATATGAAATGGAGCGATGGCGAGACTTCCTGTGAGTGTGTGTAGTGTGTGTGTGGGGTGTGTGCGCTTTTACAGCAAACAATTTAAATACAAAACGAACACAAAAAAAACAAAAAACATTCCGCGCTTTTGCCTCTCATCCAGCAGATTTGCACACACACAGTGAGAGAGATAGAGAAAGTGGGTGAATGGTTAGCATTTTAACTGGTACCACCTTGTCCTTTGCCGTAGATGAGCTCCTCGCAGATCTTGACGAGATCGGCGTTCTCGCGGGACTTTTGCTGGAGCTGCTCGGCAATCGAGACTCGGGAGACCTCCTCCTTTTTGAGTAAAGCTTTCAGTTTCTTCACCTCGTCGGCGTGCTCCTTCGACATGGTTTCCAATTTCTTATTGGCACTGCAAAGGAAATTAATTAATAATGAATCTCATTTAGTTTTCCTCTTACATTTCCAACTGCTGCATGGCATGGCTTTTCATTTTGTCGTAGCGCTGCTCTTGTAACCGAAGATTCTCCATGGTCTGTTTCTTTTCGGTTAGCAGAGTTTCCTCCACATTCTTCAGCTGGGCGGTCATTTCTTTGCTCTTTTCATATTTCCTGGAAAAAGAAAACACATTTAATTCTATCCTCCGAGGGTCCTTTGCCCGACTTACACGTGGAGATCGGAGAAAGTGGTTTCCAGGGAAGTGAGATGATGGTAATTGGAGTCGCGGTCTGTCTGCACCTCCTGGAGTTGCCTTTCGTAGTTCTGCATCATTTGTTCTTTGTCGGTCACCAGCTCCGCAATGGCCTTTTCGTAGGCCTCAATGACGCCGCTGGGGAGACAACCAAAAAATCAATTTAAATTCGAAAAGGAAAAAGGATTCCACCCACTTGAGTTTGGCGGTTGTTTTGTCTTTCTCTGTGATGCGTTTGATGAGCGCCTCCTCGCGCTGCTCGGCCTCTTTGAGTTTCCTTTCAATGTCCTCCGATTTGGTGCTGTAAATCAAATCAAATGATTCGGGTAACAAATGAGAAATTCAATGGCCTACACTTCGTTTTTGATTTTCTTCTCCAGCTCATCCATGTTGTGGAAATTGTTGGCCTTGTCTTCGTTGGAAATGCTAAGCAAAAGAAATTATTAGAAACTCCTTCTTCAAAAATTATTTCAAAACTCACTTGGAATTATCAAAGGTTCTGTTGCAATCGTTGTCAATGACGTCGACACTCATTTTCGCATGCTTCTGCAAGGATTCATGAGAAATATATTAAAAAAGGAAAACAAAAACCAGTTAACAATTTAGACTTGGCTTACTTTTGAACGATCCACTGGCGGTTTATAACCGAATTTGGCACTGCTGCTCTCGACCACAAACGACTGATTCGAGCCGCTCAATTCGTGCTCCTCGATTGTCGGACTCAACGCCCGATTGTTCCCACCAAGGACACTGAGTCCTTGCTGCTGCTGCTGGCCGAGATTCACCTGCACGGGGGCGCCTAGCAATGGATCGAATTTCAGTAACAGCGAGCTGCGATCCACTGGGGCATTGTTGCTGCCTTTCGTGTACAAATAATCAAAGTCGGATGAGTTCAGAATAACTGTGAAAATAATGCGAGTTCGATGCGGAAAAAGAAAACAGAAAATTAGTTACAAACGGAAAAAGATTTCCACAACAAATTTGGCAAAACTCTCGGCCTTGGCCGACAACCCAATGACGTCGGATATGGCGGATATATATTCTCAGAGACAAGAGGGAATCGGTAATGGGATTATTTCGATGAGTATTCTCGAAGAATATCTGATTAATCGTTTCGATTCTCAGGTTGAGATTCCCATCGGTTAGGTTCATATCCGATTTTAAGAACCTTAGAACAAAGAATCCCTATACCATATATTCCCACAGACAAGGCGGATCGAGAAAGGGAATCGGCTATGGGATTATCTCAATGAATATTCTCGAGGAATCTTTAATTAATCGTTTTGATTCTCAGGTTGAGTTCCTCTTTCTATCAATGATTCAGTCGGTAAGGTTCATATCCGATTTAAACAACAAAGAATCCCTATACCATATATTCGGCTGTGGGATTATCTTGATTAGTAACCTCGAGGAATATCTGACTAATCTTTTCGATTCTCAGGTTGAGTTCCTGTTTCTATCAATGATTCAGTCGGTTAAATTTCTATTCGATTTAAAGAACCTCAGAACAAGGAACCTTTAAAACATATATTTCCACAGTCAAGTCAGATCGAGAAAGGAAATCGGAAAGGGAATGGGATTATTTCCATGAGATTCCTCGAGGAATATCTGACTAATCTTTTCGATCGTTAGGTTAAAATTCCCTTCAGTCGGTTAGGTTCCTTAAAGAACCTTAAAACAAAGAACCCCTATATCATTTTTGAGTGTTAAGAAACCAATTAAAAAGCTCTTTGCTACCCAGAAGAGTATATAAGAGTCGTCTATAGTTTCTGGCTTCCCAAACGGAAGGAAGACCGCAAACGATAAATGACTCAAAAGCGGCCGAAGGGAAAGGAGGCGGGGGGAACTTTGAGGTGTGTTTTTGTCACATAAACAAAAAGAAGACACACAGACACTGAAACACACTCGAGTCTAATTTCGTGGGGGAAATGGGGAAAGCATAAAGGAAACACGAAATTATAAGAATCCCCGGGCAGGCCTACATAATCGAAGCGGGTCACTCAAGTGCAATGCAAAAAAACGGAAAATCATCAATAAAATCAAAAGCAAAACAAAAGACGGAGACAAAAGGTGGAGGGGTGAGGAGGAGGGGAGGGGGGGTCAAGCCGCAACACCGACTGCGTGGTTTTTTTGTGAGTCATTTTATGCAATCCGATGAGTTTGGTGGTCAGAATGTGGGTTGGTGGTGGATTGTTTCATTGACAAATTGACTGACATATTGACACTCCAACAATCCCACACAAAGAGCAAGAGAGAGAGAGAGAGAGAGTAAAAAAGAGAGAGAGCGGGAGAGCCGCGCGCGCAATAATAAAAGAAAATTTCCTTTTTCCCACTGACTGCGTTTTTAATTGCGTGCCCAGAAATGCAATTGAGGGCTCTTGACAACTTTTGCATTTTCTACATTTTTCACATTTATTAAAAATGCTTTTTTTTTTTTCTTCTTCTCTCTTCTCTGCCAGACACGCATCGCCCCCTCACACACACACACACACGCAAGTTAACTCCACTCGACGCTCTCGCTCGCGCTTGTGTGTGTGTGTGTGAAATATACAACTATTTTTTTATTTCTCTCCAGCAACTTTCAATGCCTTGTGTTTTTTTTTATGCCGTTTCTTTTTTTCGGTTTGTCACGGCTTCGTGTATCTTTGAAGTTGCGCGAGTTGCAGAGACGGCGCAGCTGCGTTTTGTTTCGTTTGTTTGGGCAGAAATTCGGCTGGGAATTGGGATGCCAACGTTGCACTTGCCAGTGGCAGTTAATAAATATTGATTATTGAGAAATGCATTTTGAATTACATTGGGCGATTAGCGATTGACGACAACAATTTAATTCGGGTTTTGAGAGGCGCGCGTGCCGCTGACGAAACAACAACGACAAAAGTTCAAAACTAACTGAATCCAAATTCTTTTCTCTTTACTGATTCCAATAAGAAAACCAGCGCACGCACTCACACACACACAGCCGCGCGCATTGGCAAGAAGAAGACGGCAAAACAGACACGAGTCAACTTGGATTCTTGTTGGCCGAGCTGGAGCAAAAGAGAGAGCGAGCGCGAGAGAGAGTTGCCACCTTGTATGTGTGAGAGAGGCCCACTCGCTAGGCTGGCGTGTGAGAGTTGTAAGCCGTGGGGGCTTGTAAAATGCATTCCCATGCGCTCAAGTGTGTGTGTGTGTGTGACGGGCCAGCGACTACAGTAAAAACTGGTGATGATGGACAGCAGCCAATAACAGACATTAGATTATAAATTAATTTGCTTATCTTTGGGTAAAGTGGGCTTTGTGGCTTTTAGAAAGTTTTCACTGTGTTGGCAATCCTGTCAACTTTTATATTATTTTGATAGGCAGAGTTGCATTTCCGATAACAACAGCGCGGCCACTTGGGCAGAAATTTGAATATCGACAGAACAAATATGACAAATTCTTCAAATTCTTACACATCTAATTACTTTTGCAGCCAATTAGCCGAAAATACGCATGTTGTCATCAAGAAAGTTCGTACGGCCGCACTGAGTCGTCAATTAATCAACGCGTGACGTCACGGCGCGATTACCGCATAGCCGCCCCCTAGAGATGATAAGGAGAGAGCCCAAAAAAAAGAGAGCGTAGGGCGGACAAAAACCAAGAGAGCAAGAGAGAGAGCGCCACACAGGAACTGAGCAGCCTATTTAGTGGGTGGGTTAGAAAGAGACAGTGCGATCAATGCGGCATTTTGGGAACAGCATAAACATGCGGGCGGCAGGGGAAAATGGCCACGCATTACACCAAAAGCAACAACAAAAAGC
>JBAMCP010002565.1:0-11695 GCA_037075105.1 Lissocephala sabroskyi | reverse complement strand
TGATGGATAAGTTCTGCCTGTAAAGCGAATTGGTTGAAGACTTTGCAGATTTATGCTTCGGCCTGAGAATCTTTTCTCCAAAGCGTAATTAAAAATCTACTTCAAAATTGTTCTTTGTCTTTCTTCCCTTTTAAAATTAGTTTCTAGTTCGTCTTTAAAATAATGCCTAAAACTTCCTACTGAAAGACCATTGAAGAAGGATTTGAATATGATATTTTGGGCCCGATCAAGCTTTTTGTAATGCTCACAATGTTAATCATAATTTTTACCCAAAATCTTTTAATTAATTTTAAATCTTGTCTTTAAATAAATTAAAATGCTTTATTGATAATTGTTAATAAAATTAAGAAACTTACAGGAACAGTTTCCTTGAAAGTGTTCCTTCAAATTCAAAGTTGAATAACTCGATTCAAAGTAAGCTTGGTTGCCTAAATTGAAATTGAATTGATAATTGAAGTTGAAACAATAAATTAAACTTGAATCCAAAAATTCAAATTGAATTGAATAACTTCAATTAAATTGAACATTAATAATTGAATTCAACCATTTGGGAAAACCATTTCTCTTTAAGAGGAGTATGATATTTCTAAAATGCAGAGTTACTTGAAGGAATCTTACTTTCGATTGGCCTATTTAAAAGGCATTATTTTGAGCAGTAAAATATGAATAAATATATTAAACAAGTTATTAAAGAATAATAAATAATAGATCCTCTATATGTAATTACTAAATTCAAATTCCCAATGCTTAAAGAAATCCCTTAAGTCTGCTAAAGATCCTCCAAATAATTTCATCCTCATCCTAACCAAATAAGCATTAAATATTAATAATATGATCTATATAAAGTCTTTCCTTTACTATATAAAACGGATCATCATTCTTCCAACTTTCTTGCGGTTCATAGTTCACATTCCACATGCCGATGGTGCGACTAAATTGGCGTTGATTATTCAGTTTTCCAGTTGTCCGTTATGGTCGTTTATATAACCCAACCAAGACACCTCCGATTTCTGGCTACTACAACAACAGTTACCTACAACAACAACAACACCAACGACGACGACGGCGACAACAGAAATGGCAACTCTGATAAAAACATTAAAACGAGCAACGTGGAAACAATCAAGGCCGTTTAGGTTGTGTGTGTGCGAGGGTGTGTGTGTGTGTGTGACAAGAGACCACATTACGGCTGGCCAGATCGAATCGATTCTACCGGCAGCAACAACAACAACAAACACACACAACATCTAACGAGGCTTGCATGATGGCCTGCTAAAATTCGCTGAAAACCAAAACCGAGCGTGAAAAACACAAAACTAAGTCGATTATATGCACGGGGGGGCAGGAGCGCGGGGGAAAGAGGATACGTTCGATAGAGGAAGTGAGTTCGGGAGGAGAAATTTTATCTGCAATTCCAAGGACCTGGAATACTGCCCTCGATCTGAATCGATTAGACTTTCATTTGTTTATGCAAATCGAGCGCGCGACCCCCGAAAAAAGGACGAGAATTGGCCCGGGCAGGTAAACGGACGGATCGAGATCCTGGACAACGATGATTTTCATTCATGGCCCACCAGGAGGCATCATAAAAAGTCCCTTAGCATCTCCCAACCTCCCTCGCAACATCGCCGTTCGGCGTTCGTGGAAATGCGACAAAGTCCGAGGCATCCTCGTTTATGGCCTTGCCACCTACGGCGGCTGCGCGGCCCGAGCCCTCGCGTTTCGTCCTCTCATCCTATCGCTTGATAGTGCGAAATTAGCGTTATATGAGCATTGCCTTTGAGGCTGCATTGTTGCCGCAAATCGAGTTATTAATGGGCCTCATTCAGGCCTCGGCAAGCCGTTGGCAATTCGATTGATTGCATCACCGATTGCCAATCTACCGGCCGCTGGCAGGCTGTCCAAATATTTGCGCCAGATCAAGGACAGATCACAGCAAGGCTGGACAAGGTCGCTGCTATCCTGCCAGCAACTAAATGTGTCCCCCGTTGGCAGTGCTGCGTTGGGCCGATCGGTAGAAACCAACGCATTGTTGGCCTGCGGCCTCCGTTGTCCTTGCCGTGGGCCACCGTTGCCAGGTTGCCGGCTTGGCATTCGTCACGTCTCCTTTCTTGCGGTCTGCTGCGGGCTGCGTGGAGGGGATGGGAGTAAATTTTAATTTCCTCGCTGGCGTTTGACCAACCGACGGACCTCCGTCAAATATCCATTAATTTGTGGGCCCTTTTTGGCGCTTCATCCCACGGCCCAGTGGGTGTCGTCGGGGGCTCTTTTCGGTTTTATTGTGTTTTTTAGGGTCTTTGGGTCTCTTTATGCTTTTTTGTGGCGTGAAATTCTACAATTAATCAAACCCACATGTCGGCCGGATCCGTCTGAAAAGAACAGACGACGCAACCGCTGCTTGAAATGGAAGCGTGACAAGGACCTGCCCCTCGTGATAGGGTGAGGGAAAGACAAGCGAGGGGGGACTAAAAATCCACACGTTGGTTAACGGGACAGTAAAGTTCCAGGTGTCGGGAGAAGAAAGCAGATCGGTGAGCTCTTCTAGAAATTTCAACTACTCGAAAGTTGAAAGTAAAAGACGATCGGGTCCCAGAGAAGTCGAAGCTTTGAGGGTCAAAGTTCATGGATCTTAACTTTCAGAATATCCTTGGCTTTGATCGATCTTACTTACACAAGGACTCCCAACACTTTTACCTATTTAATTTTAGCACCGATCAACTTATCTTAGGAATTGTCAACCAATCTTAAGGAACAGCACCTGAAAGTTTGTGAAGCGCTTGCAGGACGCTGAAACGCAAAGATCCAAAGTACAACGACAACTAAGTTCAAGCATCGTTTATTGATCAATCGGAGCAATAATGAGGTATCAATAAAGGATATATTACGCTTGTAAACAGTTTAATGCGTAGTCGATTGCATTATGCGTTCAATTAGGCGGTTTGCCAAGAGGCCCAAACAATCGAAGCTCTCGAGACCCCAAAAGGCCACCAAAACGCGGCCCCGAAAAGTCACCCCAGGATGCTCGGGGGGCCTGGGGATATACTTCGATTGGTTTAGCCGGGAATTAAAGTCACTGCCGCTTCAACCGCACAACCAACGCCCCCCGCCCGGCAAAGAGTCTGTGGGCGAGAACGAGACCGCCAGCCGCGTGGAAGCGAGAAGAGCAGTCAGCCAGCCCGGCGATTGGTCCGCGTAGCCCGCTACCTGCTGCCATGGCCGATGGCTGACATTTTGAATGGCCCGTTGCGTTGCGTGCTCTCTCGCCTGCTTCACAGAAAGGCGACGATCTTGGCCGGCAGTCGGCTGGTGAAGTCAGTTAGCCAGAGACTGCGAGACGAACAACACCGTCAAGAAGTCAACGCTTGTTCGCCTTTCGGTAGCCAAATCGCCAGACTTTTGCGCACTCGTCGTCGGTGTCTTTGTGTGTTTCGTTAAACGCTTTTCAATTTTCGGATACTTCGGTTGCATATCACTTTAAACGGAAGTGCATGTGTGTGCGTGTGTGAACGGGCTTTCGTCTGGGTGACATAAAATTATGACTGTAACCGCATTTGCCGCCGCCATGCATAGACCCTTCTTCAATGGATATTCCACAATGCAAGGTAAGTCCTTAAACCCAAAACTATCGTCCGATAAAAGGTCTGTTAGAGTCAGCTATCGATCAGAATTTAACGGGAGATTATTCTTCTACCAAGAAACTCCTTCACCAACCAAAACCAACAAATGGAAATACCGCAATGTCTGTTTAAAGTTCAGCGATATGTTTTTTGGTTCCAATATAAGTTCGATAATTCATCGATAACTTTCTTAAGGCTAAACATTTAAATTGTCCAACAAGCCTTTCCTTTGAAACTTTATTCCCTAAACTTATAACCCTTCGCCTTTCTTTGGTAAACTTTAAATTTTCTGATCCTCCTCCCTTAACACTTCTCTGCTTCTTTTGGAAGCTCCCTGAGTTCACTCCTTCTGGTGCGCATTGGCCTTGGTGTCCGCTTTCTCCCCATTAAGATGATCGATCGATCGTGACCTTCACTAGCTCACCTTCCGGAGAAGTCAATTGTAGCGCATTCCCAGTCATAAATCAAGTGGCCCGAGAATTCACACCCACGCCCCGTAGATGCGCGCGCGCACGCGCTGACTGGGCCACGGCTACCTGGCCGCGCTGGCGTCTCCTGCTGGCCGTTCCGGGAAGCCTTTAAAGTTTACGGCAACTAACTTTCCCTACGATTTCTTCGTCCACAGATATGAATGGTGGCCAAGGCCGTGTCAATCAGCTGGGCGGAGTTTTCATCAACGGCCGCCCTCTGCCCAACAACATCCGTCTAAAGATCGTGGAAATGGCAGCCGACGGCATCCGTCCCTGCGTGATCTCCCGCCAGCTGCGCGTATCCCACGGCTGTGTCTCCAAGATATTGAATCGCTACCAAGAAACCGGCTCCATACGCCCGGGGGTCATAGGCGGCTCGAAGCCCCGCATAGCCACCCCAGAGGTGGAGAACCGCATCGAAGACTACAAGCGCACCAACCCCGGCATCTTCTCCTGGGAGATCCGCGAGAAGCTCATCCGCGAGGGCATCTGTGATCGCAGCACCGCCCCCTCAGTCTCGGCCATATCGCGCCTGGTGCGTGGACGCGATGCCCCCCTGGAGGGCGAGCTGTCCTCCCACAAGACCTCCTCCTGCAACTCGGAGCTCTCCCACAAGCCCTCCGACGAGGACATCTCCGACTGCGAAAGCGAGCCCGGCATTGCCCTGAAGCGCAAGCAGCGCCGCTGCCGCACCACCTTCTCGGCCGCCCAGCTGGACGAACTGGAGCGCGCCTTCGAACGCACCCAATACCCGGACATCTACACCCGGGAGGAGTTGGCGCAGCGCACCAACCTCACCGAGGCCCGCATCCAGGTGTGGTTCAGCAACCGCCGGGCCCGTCTGCGCAAGCAGCACACCTCGGTCACCAGCTCCTCGACCCCCACGGCCGGCGACGTGTCCAATGTGAGTCCCTACGGCAGCCACCAACTGGCCCCCGTGAGTGCGGCCGCTGCCGCTGCCATGATGCCCAGCGTGGCGGCCATCGATGCGGCCGCCGTCTACCAGCAGTACGATTTCTACAATGGAGCCGCCGGCCCCTCTGCCGCGGCCGTAAGCAGCAACCTGTCGCCCAGCACCACAGTCTCCTCGCTGAACTCCACCACGCCGCCGCACCACCAGTACTACAATCCGGCCGCCAACACGGCCAGCTACATAATGCCAAGCAGCTCGGGCAATGGGCCCAGCTCCAATATCATCTCCGTGTCGGCCAGCGGCTCGGCCATGCCCACCTACGACAGCCAGCTGGGCTCCGTGTACAGCACTGAATCTGATCCTAGCCAGACAATGCCGCGTAACGAGAGTCCCAACGAGTCGGTGTCGTCGGCGTTTGGGGCCTCGGCCATTCAGCTGCCGCCGACGCCGAACAGCCTGTCGGCCGTGGTGGGGCAGGATGGCGGGCAGTCGGCCGTGGCCAATGGCAATGCCAGCAGTGAGGATCTGACGGCCGTGCTGAAGGTGGAGGGCAGTGATTTGGTGTCGACCCAGCCGCAATTGTATAGCAGTTGGTCGTCGATGCCGACAGCCGGGGCTGCCTTGAGGCCCAATGCCCCCTTGTCGCCGGAGGACTCGCTGAACTCGACCAGCTCGACGGCGCTGGAGAACATTGGAAGCGCTGCAGCTGCCAGCGCCCACCAAATGTTCCATCCGTATCAGCATCCGCAATACGCGGCCTACCCGACCCCGGGCCATCCGCATGCGCATCCACACAGCCATCATCCACATGCCCCGCATCCGCATCATCCGCATGCGCCCCATCCGCATGCGCATGCCTCGCAGTATGCGACGGCGGCGGCTCATCATTATCCGCCGACCTCGTCGACGCATTTCATGCCGCAGAACTTCAATGCTGCCGCGGCGGCGGCTGCCTTCTCGTCGCCCTCGAAGGTCAACTACACAGCGATGCCGCCGCAGACCTTCTACCATTCCTGGTACTGAGCCACCGCCACGTTGATGGGGAGCAGGCGCCAAAGAAAAGTTTCCGTGTGTAAATAGAAAAGGATCCGCGATAGTTCAAATTCCGAAAATCTTCTTTTGTAGAGTTAAGGTTTCTGCAGGATTCGTTGTTCCTAGCCGCTAAGTAGAGTTGCCTTTAAATAAAAATCACTTTGCCTAAATCCCAGCCTCGTGTGTTGTCTGTCTGGGGAAATTATGGCCATTCAGTAGCCTGGCCCAGCGTGGACCTTGGACACGCTTCCGAACCCAGCGGGGTTCGAGTTCCGGAAAAGCGCAGCTTGGCGTCGCCCATTAGAGCCCTTAAGTAGCCGCGCGTTCCAACAAACCCGACGGGTTGCCAATGCAGGCAACTTGCCTGCTGAGTTGGCAAATTGCGAGGGTTCGTGTTTGGGAAAGTGCCAGATCATGGGGCAAACTCCAATTCAAGGGCGAGGAGGTGTTAATTGGCCATCAATTCTATCGAATTTGGTAATTGCCCGTCACCGCCAACCGAATTACCTCAAATTCACACCTAAATCCTTCGAAGGGACAGCGGCGGGCCGGGCACCCTTATCACCCTGAAGGCATCGACGTGTCTGTGTGCCACAAGTGGCAATTAATGGAGTCATCTCGTCATCATCTCGTGATCCGTGATCCTTCAACGTCTCGTCAACACCTATTTTTCTAATCTAGTTTTCCTAGACCGTCAGCGTTATTATTATGTTTCGCCGGACTGAATAAATATTGACTTTCCAATGGACTTGGGTTTACCTTCAGTAATCCTGGCGAATTTGCCGAGAGTCGAGAAATTGCACAAATCCTTTAGGGAGAACAGGTCTACAGGATTTGTGTTTTTATTCCCAAGAAGAAGCGACTGCTTTTTAGGGATTTTAGGGAGTTCGGGAGAGAGCAGACGAAGCTGAAGTATTTTCAGGAACTGATCCGTTAAAAGACCTATGATTAGGGCTGAATAAAGTTCACAAATTATTGTTCACAGGAAAAGATTTTTAAGCGCGAATTGACTGAGATATGTCAAGTTTGATGATCGAAGACCGCAAATCCGATAAAGAAATGAAAACTCTGTGAGATTTTTTTAAACACTTTAAGAAATTACATGCGAATCCAAAAATAATTCCCATTAAATATTCACTAACATTATTAGTAAGAGTAGACAATTTCATTTATTTCCATAAAATCTAGTTTACAATTTCAAGATTTTAATGCAATCAATTAACGGTTGTTATACGGTTTTCAAGATTTAGGAACCATTTGCCGATTGGTTAGAAGAGAAGCTCCAACTCAATTCAGAATTTAAATTAGATAATCTTCAATATTTGCTTTCGAGATCTGACGCTTCTTCAAAAAGGGATATGACAGAATAGTCTTAGACTAATTGTGGAGAAGGAGTGTAAGGGATCTTGTAGTCTTTGTAATCTTCTAAATTCCCTGACTAAATATTTCTTTCATAATAAATAAATTGAAAAATTTAGATTGCTTTCTAGAGTCCCGCAGGAATAGTTTCATTTATGATCGAAGCAACGACAGATTCTATATAATGGACACTTATCGTCATACCATCGTTGCCCTAATTCTCTGGTCTGATATATATGATTATAATAATTCGAAGGACCTAAAATAAGTGCTCCTTTTCTAACCTTAACTTTTTCTTTGAATTAACAAAGTCTGCTAAAATCGGTAATTAATATTTCTAGCCTCAAAAATTCTTTTATTGATCATCACATAAAATTATTTTAAGCCTACCTAAAAAATACCTCTAGAAAAGATCTAAGCTTAATAATACTACTCAAGTTCCTTTCAACCTTTCATAAGATCAACTGCAACTACTTTTGGGATAAAGTTTTCCATTGCCTTTCTCCCTGATTTTCCCCTAACGCTTCTTTAATGAGAAAAGATCAAGTCCAATAACTTGGAGAAGGCGACCAAATGAACTGACCGGGCAGCTTTTCAAAGACCATCGTCGTCTCCAGCCAGTTTAATAAAGCAATAAAAGTTAATTACAATTGAATTCGTCACCCACTGAGCTGAAAAGTCGGCCCGGCCAGCAATCGTCAGCCGCCAGCCGTCAGCCATTCGAAGATCATCCACAAAAAAGAAAACGGTAGCCGGCCAGCTCGGCAATTCCCTGAGACAAAATAGCCACAAATCTGAAATACTACGCATTAATTTTCAGTAGCGATAAAAGATTTACACGAACGAAAGCTTTCCCAACCGCCAGAGCGGATGACACGAAGGCACCGAGGGAACTTTGAGAGCAACTCACCGATCAAGAGAAGGTGGAGAGGAGCTGTGAGAGTTTTCAGATTAATGAACTTTTCGCCAGAAGATGGAATGAGGGGATGGGTTTGGTTTTTTTTGTATTTCACCGACGCATCTCCTGGAGTTGCTGGCGAGGTTGCCAATCGAGCGGCTGCCTTTGGAATTGATTAATGGATCGTGTGGAGTGTTGAGCATCAAGGGTAGGAAAACAGTAATTTACAAGAAATCCACTTGAACCACAAATTTAATTTTGTTCTCCGTCCATCCGACAGGCTGCCTCGATTATGAGATCCAATAAAACCCAAATTTGCATATCGGGCCAGATAAGCAGCGAGAAACCTCAAAATATTTACAGGCTTTCGGCCAAATCGACCAACGATTCCGAGAGCACGGCCAGTTCACTGAAATGAGGGCAAAAAGGTTGCCAAAGGATTTGCCAAAGCCAGCCAGGGACAGCCTGGTAAACAAACAGCAAAGGACAGAGAAAGCGAACGAAAGCGAGAGAGAGAAGGATGTCAGTGATCTGAAGGATTTGCCAGCTCGGAAATAATCCTTTGCAGCCAGGAAGCAGTGCCATAAACACAGACACCCACAGCCTCAGCTTCACCCGCTCCGTCCACTTTTACGACGGGATCATAAAGTTTTATTTGCTGTCATTCTTCAGTTTCAGGTCACGCAAACCCCTTCCACCGAGGCCCGTGCAAGAGTTAAGGAAAAGGCTTAGCTTTCTTCTTCAGGCTGCGCGAAAGTCAGCCTCTCAGGTAGCCCCGAGCTCGGCTGGGATGAGGCGAGAGGGAGAAAGGAACAGGAATCTTGGGTTGGGTTGTTGGCTGACGCTGGCCGATAATCCTTCCTAATGAGTTGCTCTGTTGCCAGACAAGGAACTGGCAAATGAAACTGTCCGAAAGGCAGACGAAAGTCTCTAAGTCAAGGATGAACCCTAAGCAATCCCAGGAAGACACTCGGCTCTCGAAAGAGATGAGAATTAAAGGCGAAGAGTTTAAAGAGGCAAATTTATGGGAAGATGAGGGAATTCTGATAAAGAATAAATTTAAGGATGATAAGATTTGGAAATACTTGAGAAGGTTTCCAGGGATGGAACTGGGAATTGGTTTGCGTACCTTTAAACAAAACTGAGAACTTGAGAGATTAAAGACAGTAGAGAAATTTATATAGATCGATTGGAAACCTTGAATAGATTCTAAATTGAATGAACTAGAGGTTATTCAAATGCTATGAACAAAGATATGGGATCAAAATAGGATCTGTTTTAGTCAAGAATATTATTATAGAATGATTTCAAAAAAATATATTAATTTCTTATATCCGACATCCCAAAATTAAACCCCTGAAATTCCCTAGCAATCAAAACTGATTTCCTATCAAACAATCTACCCAAAAAGATTATTATATCATTTTGAAACAAGGTTCTAACATTTCCTGATGATCTTCAAAGAATTCCTCCGATTATTTCCTTGAGACGCTGTGATCCTTGCTGGCCCAGTGTGAGTAAGAATCTATTGGCAAACATTTCGGTTTCAAACTGTCACACAAACCGTCAACTACTGGACTCCTTGTCAGGGTCATAAGAGTGACGAGACAGAGTCGAGGAACCGAAGATGGCATGGGATCCGCATGGTGTCCGAGTGACTGGGACAGGGACCACGCTGTTTGCGCACAAAATTGATTTGTCAAATTCGAGGATGGCAAGGACATTGCGATCATTAACGATGATTGCAGGGCTCGCGTCGAAGGTCGTTGCGCTGTTGGTGCCAACGACTTCGGATTGTCAACACCTCATACCACCAACTGTTTGGCTTTCTCTCTCGCTCGCACCTGCTCCTGCCGACTCGTTTCCACTTCAAGGCCCTCCGATGGCGTCTGGCTGTGTTGCCTGTTGGAGTTTTATTTCCCGAACGAGAGAAGTTGGAGAAACTCATATCTCTCTGTCTTTTTCTGGTTTGTCTGGCATTTGCACTTTACGTTTGATCTTTTAAATAGTCGTAATCGATTTGGAATGCTTAGCGGGACTTGGGCGTTTGTGTTTCTTTGCTTGCAGCTCACTGTTTGGGTTCCGGGCACATCCACCGTTCGGTGGCCGGATCGCTGGCCTCGCTGGCTTCCTTTTGGCAACAATTCGCAGCAAGAGTTTCGACTCCGCCGTTGCCACAAAAACGCCATTCAAATTCGAGTTTCGTGGAACGGTTACGCTACTTGCCAGCAATTAAAATTAGCCAAGTGTTTGCTTATGCCTTTCAAATGCTTCGCTATCTCTTCTTTTATAGAGCAGATAAATCTGTTTATAGAGTGAAAAGAGTTGATCCCGCAGTTGCGGTAAGGGGAAATCGGCAACTTTATGATATAAAGTACATAATTCAGGGCCTTCTAAGAATTCCTTATATTGGGATGAGGAGCAAGAAAGTTATGGAAAGCAGCTGAAGGGAATATTTGTCCTACAATTATAGGAGCCTTGGCGGAATTGTTAAAAATATAAAGAAAGGATTGATTGGATTCCGATGCAGTCTAAAGAACGCATTTAGTTACAGTCGAGGATATAATAAGTCCAAAAAAGAGACAGGAGAATTCTTCAAGTCTTTAATTCAGATCGAAACAGCGCAAGGATCCTATCAACTTTTCGGAGCTTAATCAATCAACCAAGCTCCCCCAGACTCCCTCAGACTTTAGTCCATAAAGGAGAATTCAAACAGTTAAGAAATCCCTACAAAGTCTTCTCATTATGTGTTATCCTTTAATTCAAAATGAAGTCTCAGAATTATCCAAAATTTGCTTTGATTCGAAATTAAGTCACAGAATTATTCAAAATTTCCTACAACTTAATTGCAATTAAAATATTTCATTCAGTTCCTTTTGATTCCTTAAAATGTCTGCAGCTTCAAGGGAATTACACTGACCTCAAAACTCTAAGAAGCTCGAATGTCCTCAAAGGCTTTAAGGCAGTAAATTGCACCCCAGGCACACTGAACTGTTTTCAAGGCTCCACCAATTTGCAGATTGACTTCAGGTGCCCTTAAAATTAGCAAATGCCGGGGACTCTAAACAAAAACTGCTGTAAAAGTTTCAAGGCCCACAAATTGTAGGTCCTAAAATAACGGGCACCTTGTCGACTTAAAGCCTTTAAAAGTTCAGTGGCCTCAAGAGATTTTCCAACTAAATGAAGTCCTAGAAAATGAAGGCCAAAGTTCTCTAGCTGAGAACTGAAGCTCAGAAGACCCCAAAGTCTTCAATTATCTTCTTTGGGAAACCATAACAATAAATACTCCAATCCGACGACAACAGAACTTAATGACGGCAACGCGGAACTAAATTTCATTCTCCACCCCAAATAGAGGGTCCCGCGCCAATTAGAAACCCATCAGGCCGAGTTCCCGGGACTAGAG